>MDKH01066634.1:0-15867 GCA_005239495.1 Nicotiana undulata
TATATATATATATATATATATATGTGTGTGTGTGTGTGTATGTGTGTGTGTGTGTGTGTGTGTGTGGATCAGGTTGCACGCCGTAGCGGTTATTGTATAACGCTGAGTGATTGAGTGTGTTAAGCTATGAGCAGAGTGAGAAAGGATGCGAGACAGTGAGATTGAGTAATCTGAGAGCGTGAGTACATGATTCATCTCTGAGATTCATGGCATTTGCATGTGCACATGACAAACAGACATAGAGATGCATTTTTTCTCATGCTATATAGTATCACGTCATTCATGACTTTTTACACACATTGATATGTGGGCATAGAGGGGTATTTTTCACGTGTTATCTGGAAAGAAAATGAAGCATATTATTTACTGTGGACAGAATATTTGGAAAATTTACAATTTTCAAACTTACTCATAGTTTTTAAAAATTTCTGGTAAAAGATTTGGGTTTTCATTGAGATACTTGAAAAGCATGCCCATTTTCTAGAACTGTGAACGAGCTGAGCATCTTACTTCAGAGATACCTCTTTTATTTCCTGTGTTATGTTGTTATGAATTATTGAGGAATATTGGTATTGTACCCGACCTTGTTTTAGCTCGTCACTACTTTCAACCTAAGGTTAGGTTTGTTACTTATTGAGTACATGGGATCGGTAGTACTAATACTACACTTTTGCACCTTGCGTGCAGATGTTGGCTGTTGATATTGCTGCGTTCGATGGTAGCTGGATTGAAGATGTACTGTGTTCCGGTTGAAGTTGCCCCTTGTTCGTGGTAGTTTTAGATCTATTAAACTCTATTCTTAGAAACTCATGATTTGTACTACCAGTCCTTGGGAAATGTATAAGATTCAATAAATTACTTTTGTTTAATTGCCTTGTTAATATTATTGGAATCAGATAGATATTAGTTGGCTTACCTAGCGGGTTGGGTTAGGTGCCATCACGACTAGTGGATTTGGGGTCGTGACAGCCACCATCATAGATTATCCTTTCTCTTCTTTTATCTTATCATTTCAAATTGGGTTTTATTGTTATCGCGCCCCCTTTTTCTCGCGAAATCGGGTTTATGACATTTGGTTGAGACAACTCGTTCCTTTTGGGAAAGGGGTTTTGCATTTTGAATAGTCGCCACCTAACGATTTTGAGGTGCGTTAGGGCACCAAAGGGGTTCATTTATAACTACGTTGATAACCAGAGACAAGGTAAGGGCTCGAAATTATCCTAAGGGGAAGGTGTTAGGCAACCCTTAGGATCCACAAGTGTGGTTCCCGGCCCAACAGTTTTTTTGTGAATTTGTATAGTTTAGCAAATAAGACAAATAGGGCTCACATAATAGGGGATTTAAGTCTAAGTACATATGTTTGAAGAACAATTAATGAGAAACTAGCTTTTTAAGAGAATTACAATCTAAGCACACTTTATGAAGAGTAAAGGGATGTCCTAGGTTTGTTTATAATATGGATCACATCAATGCAATACCCGGTATGACACTCCTCAAAGAGGGGCTACACGTGGTATTAGCGCACCGGTCATCATGTCCATATTCTACCCTTTCCCACCCAGTGAAGGTAACTAAAGCGCGTGTTGGTCACGAACTCTATTGCATGCTGTTACCCGTCCCTTTCCTATCAATCCCGGAGGATTTTGGGACTTCTACCTATAAGGGGGGGTTCTAGGAAGACCCTCAGGTTTCTAAAGGTGAAAATGCTAAGGCGACATATAATAAACAAGTAGGACTACAGATAGGGGAAAAGCATGGAAAGCATATAAAGGCTCAAGTATTCCTCCACACACAGTACACATAAACAGCATGTCTCATACACAATTAAGGTCCAGATTCAGATCCTAGGCATGGTGTCTAAGTAATAATAGCAGAGGCAGATTCATTACATAACTTAGAGAGGAAGTCTTAATCAGGCTTGCCTACTGATTTTAACATGCTGATAGTTAAACATAATCACAAAGACAGTTCTAGTTATATTTTGAAGTTGATCGCCAAAGGCTTGCCTAGGTATAGGATGACATGCAACAGTTACTCAACCTTATTAATAATTCCAGATTTTTATACCTAATAACATGCAATTCTAAATGTTACAAATATTCAAAGACTGATTGCCAGTTTATTAGAACAGGGTGATTGTTTTTACATATCTGTTTTTAGGCTAAGTGTAGTTAATTGAACATGATCCTATAACATGATGCATAATGACTTAAATAAGATTTCTAAGTGCACATCATAGCATTATACACAGTTTCAGGAATAGCATAGATGATAGTTTTTAATGTTGTATACCTAAAACAGGATCTCTAAGTGCGTAGGCATGGTAAGACATGATTGCAGTTTGGTTAACACATTTATCCTAAGGCGGGATTTCCAGGTTATATTTTAGAACATGTTGATATGAACAGTATCACATAAAAGTAGTTTTGTTGCCGTTATTTATCCTATAAACAGGATTTCTAAGTGTACATGGCAGCGTATTACATAATGGCAAAGTACTAATTATTAGCATGTTTTAACACAGAAATTTATAAGCGATATAAGAATACATATGCTGAAAACAATAGACATGGGACCTAAGAGGCATGGTTTCTAATGCATGCATGAATCCTAAACATGGTTTCTACTGCGCAATCAAGAATATAAACCTAAGGACATATTTTCTACCCTTTAATAACTATAGCATGCGTAGTACCCCTCCTTTTTCACTATCCATCCCCAAAGAGTTTTTTACAATAATTATTACAAACCATTGGCACAAACTACATAATGGAAATAAGAAAAGAAAGAAGTTAACTATAGGGAGCCTTCATAATAGTCCCAAGTCTCCAGGTCCTCAATGCCAAGTATTGTCTCACAACCTTTATCATAATCCGGGTGTGTTAGAGTTCCCTAAGGACCTCAAGGGCTCCCGGGCAGTGCTCACACCCAGATTTCATAGCCAAGATGGAGTAAGTGCAGAGTGGAATGGCAGCTCTTGTGTGTCAAAGTTCAGAGGGAGCTCATGGGTCCCTAAGCAATGCTCACACAAAAGGGGAAAAACCTAATATCTAAGAGTATAGTGAGAGTGTTTGATAGTATTGAAGGAGTTTAAGTAAGAAACAGTTTTGAAATAGTTTTGAGAGAAAGAGAGACTTAGTGAAAGAAATGGGTTTTTTTCATAACAAAGGTTTAACTGGTGAAAATAGTTTGAAAGAACACCCATCTCAGAACATAAGCAAAGCCAGCATCATAAAGTACCCAAAATGGTCCAACAATCACAAACAAGGGTGAGGGGATTTGAGGGACAAATATAGAGCAAGTAAGGGTAGGCATGTAGCAGGTAGAAGCACATGCAATCAGAAGTTCCTAAGGGTTCATGAGGATCAGGGTACAATGAAGTGTCAGGTTAGGTTAATATGTCAACACCAAACAACTAAGACCGTGACCAAACCAATGTATTAATCATGGGGATTCACATAAGAAACAGATTCTAAGTGTACAGAAACATGTTGGTCGTTGACAAGTAAAATAAAACTTAACAGGTAGAGGGAATTCAGGATTTTAATTACATGTCGAATAACAGAATAGCAAATAAAAACAGATTAGAAACAAATTGCAACAGTAATAGAAACATATTGGTTTGAAGACTGAACTCTAAATTAGAACATACTAGTAGGGTGCAGAAAGCAGTAACACAAAGCAGATAATAGGAGATGCACAATAGTTAGCCTTGGTTTGCAGCCGGCTAACTTAGAGTAGTAGCAAGTAGCACAGAAGAGAGAATAGAGAGAGTAGCAAGTTTTAGTTGTGAGAGAGAGAGTTGCACATATTAGTTCGTGTTTATGTGTGTATTTGCTAATGAATGAATAGAGTATATATAGTTTGAAATCTGGGTGGAAAATAAGGTAAAAATAAGAATTAACCAGTGATTGTGTGATATGAGTATCAATCAGTACACAATCAGTACAAGTATCCTCATAATTAAGGGAATAATTCAAACGGTGGGTAAAAAAATAAGGAAAGAGGCCATGTACAGATTAAAAAAATATTCAGATAGTGTAAGTATAGCAGGTAATTAGGTACCCCCTTAATTAAAGGGGTTAAACTCAAACGGCTAGTAGGTAAAAATAATAATTAAGGAAAGTGCTTATGCATATAAGGAAACAATTTCAACCCAATTCAAGTAAGCAATTAGGACTAGGTTCAGAAGATATCAATTAAGGAAATAATAATCATGTCACGGCCCAAATTCCCACTCAGGTCGTGATGGCGCGCAACACCGAAGTCAAGCAAGCCGACACTAGTTACTAACGAAATTACTTAAACAAATGAGATGTTTAAATACTTATCCAGTTTTAATTTAAACAGTCCTTAAATGAAAGTGAGGGAGTAAGGCAAGGTGATTTAAAGTAACTCAAAAATCGTTTGCCAGCATAAAACAGAGTAGCATAATACTAGTGAATCAACTACGTGTGCCAAGACCTAGTGTCACAAGTCCACAGGCGACTAGTGGAATATACAAAAAAAATACATAAAATAGAAGTACAACCGTCTGGAAGGGTAGACAGGATATTCAACAATAATGGAAACTCCACAGTGCTGCTGGGGAAACGCCAGGAAGAGCAGCTCACCGTGTAGTCAAATCCCGGTAGTACTCTCAGCGACGAACACCCGAATGGTGACCAGGTGCAACAACCTCAGAACCTGTACAATTAAGTACAGAAGTGTAGCATGAGTACATATAAACACATATGTACCTAGTGAGTATCCCGTCTAAACTCGAAGAAGTAGTGACGAGAGGTAGACGTGATACTTACTAGGGTCAATAACCAACAATATGATTACATAAAGCTAGACAAGAAGAGTAGTCAGGAAAATCACTAAGGCATGAAGTTATCAATCATATAAAACTGCAATTCATTCTCATGAGTCAAATAGTAGTTATCACAAAATTCTCAAGTTCCCCTTACACGTCGGGTAATTTATTTAATAATAACAAGACTCTCAGTCAAATACATAGCACATAATATGCCGAAGCGTACCGCCGAAATGACGCGAAAATAAATGTGCACTGCCGAGGGTCGAGCGGCACAAACCATAGATGCATCTATTACCCCGCTCGCGAATCGATCATGCGGTACGATTGACATAAATATAGGTCTACCCCGCTCGCGAATCATGCATACAACACGGGTGCTCGTAGACATACACAGAATTTATCAGGAAATTCAGGAACTTATCATGGATTATTCTTGAATTCAGAGATTTAAGCACTTAATCTTACACATAGCTTCCTAAATTCTCATGTCAATTTCAAGGATAATAAGCAACTAGGAACACATGTAAAGATACAAGTAAAGCAGATAAAGGCATGCTTGTGAGATCCTAAATTCTACCCGACGCAACATATTAGTAGCTACGCACGGACTCTCGTCACCCCCGCAAATAAGGACAATTCAATCATTTACATTTACCTATTGGGGACAATTTCCTCTTACACGGTTGGAAAGGAGACTCACCTCGCGTAGAATCTACTTCCCGGCCAAGAACGCGCCCGAAACTCCAAACTTTACACCCGAGGACTCGAAACTAGTCAAATGATATATAAATATGTCAATGCATGCTCAAAGTATGGAAATTCTCCTACTTATTTAGTAAATTCACTATTCTTGAAGAAATCCCAAAATACACCCCCGGGCCCACATGCTCGGATTCCGGAAATTTTCGAAGATAACACTCACCCATAGCCTAAGGATCATTAATATATAATTTTTATATGATTTCATGGTAGAAAAGTGGTGAAATTCCCTAAAGTTCATCAACCCTAGGTTTTCACTCTAACCCCTTTGATTTCCACTATTTAGATGTTAATCTACCTAAGTTTTGGTGTAAAAATCTAACATTTAAATAGAATTTACTTATCTCTTAGTAGCTAGATTGTGGAGAGTTCTTCCCAAGCTCTCAAGTCTTCAATGGAGGTGTAAAATGAAAAGAATGAAGGAAATTCCGTGTTTAAGTGAAAGTGCACTGCCTGGCCTACAAGGGTTCCACACCTGCGGCTCAAGGACCGCACCTGCGGCTCGAGGACCGCACCTGCGGTCTCGCGCCTGCGAGCTAGGGGCTCGCACCTGCGGAGTTGGACGGAAAAAACTGTGCCTCACCTGCGGAGCTGGAGACCACACCTGCGGTTCCGCTCCTGCGAAATTCGCGCACTTGCGAGGCTGGGATCGCAGGAGCGATCCCACACCTGCGGCTGGGCAACCGCACCTGCGGTCACACCAGATCAGGTGCACCAGCTGCATTTTCAGCTGGTTTTTGGCTTCGTGTGGTGTCCGGAAGGCACCTGGGCCCACCCGAGCCCTCGTCCAATTATACCAACAAGTCTTAAATCATAATACGGACTCGCTCGAGCCTTCAGAACACCCAAAACAATACTAAATCTCAAAATCACCCCTCAAAACCCCTAGGATCAAACTTAAGAATTTCTATGTTCTTGATTTCTATAACAACGCGCCGGACCGACCTATACTACTCGGAATGACACCAAATTTTTCAGGCAAGTCATGAATGACATAACAGAACTATTTCCGATCTCGGAATTCCATTCGGACCTCGATAACATAAAATCACGTTCCAAACCAAATTTCAAACTTAAGGAAACTCTAGTTTGCTATTTGGCGTCGAAACGCTCTCGGGTCATCCAAAACCCATTCTGGACATACGTACAAGTCCGAAATCATCATACGAAGCTACTGGAATCGTCGAAACTCGATTCCGAGGTCGTTTACTCAAAATGTTGACCGAAGTCAAACTTGGCCTTAAAATCCAACCTTAAGGAACCAAGTGTTCCTATGCTATTCGAAACACTTCCAACTCCCGAACCACCCATCCCCGCAAGTCACAAATCACGATAAGCCTCTACGAGAAGTATTATTTTGGGGATCGGGGTCCAAATACGCAAAACTAACGGTCGGGTCGTTACATTCTCCACCTTTTAAACAAATGTTCGTCCTCGAACGGGTCTAGAATCATACCTGAAGTGCTGAATAAGTGTGGATATCTGCTCTGCATGTCCTCCTCGGACTCCCAAGTCGCCTCCTCAACCGGTTGGCCCCGCCACTGGACCTTTACAGCTAAAATTCTCTTAGATATCAATTGGCGGTCCTGTCTATCAACAATAGCAACTGGATCCTCCTCGTAGCCCAACCTCTCACCCAACTGAATAGTACTAAAATAAACAACGTGAGAGAAGCCGGTGTGGTATCTCCGAGGCATGGATACATGGAATACCGGATGAACTCCATATAAGCTGGGAGGTAAGGCAAGCTCATAAGCAACCTCTCCAACTCGCCTCAATACCTCGAAAGGACCTATGAACCTCTGGCTCAGCTTGCCCTTCTTCCCGAATATCATAATACCCTTCATCGGCGAAACCTTCAGCAAAACTTTATCTCCCTCCATAAATGACACATCACGTGCCCTCTGATCTACGTAGCTCTTCTGTCTGGACTGTGCTGTGCGGTGCCTCTCCTGAATTAACTTCACCTTCTCTAAAGCATCTCTCACCAGGTCTATACCATATGACTTAGCCTCACCAGGCTCAAACCACCTGATAGGAGAACGACATCGCCGAGCATATAAAGCCTCAAATTGAGCCATCCCGATGCTGGACTGATAACTATTATTGTAAGCAAACTCGGCCAAAGGCAAGAACTGTCCCACTGGCCTCCAAAGTCAAGCACACATGCTCTGAGCATGTCCTCCAAGATCTGAACTGTACGCTCCGACTGACCATCAGTCTGTGGATGAAATGTTGTGCTGAGATCTATCTGAGTACCCATCTCTCTGTGCAATGCTCTCCAGAAGTGCGAGGTGAACTGAGGACCTCGATCTGATATGATGGACACCGGTACACCGTGCAACCGGACTATCTCTCGAATGTAGATCTGAGCTAACCTCTCAGAAGTATAAGTAGTAGCCACAGGAATGAAATGCGCCGATTTGGTCAACCTATCCACAATAACCCAAACCGCGTCAACCTTCCGCAATGTCCGAGGCAACCCAACCACGAAGTCCATAGTAATGCGCTCCCACTTCCACTCAGGAATGGGCATCTGCTGAAGTAGGCCTCCTAGCCTCTGATGCTCATACTTAACCTGCTGGCAATTAAGAACCTAGCCACATACTCCACAATGTCCATCTTCATCCGTCTCCATCAGAAATGCTGCTTCAAATCACGATACATCTTCGTAGCACCAGGATGAACAGAATATCGCGAACTGTGTTCCTCTTCAAGAATCCTCTGCCTCAGGCCATCAACATTAGGAACACTCAAACAACCTTGAAGTCTCAGAACACCATCCTCGCCAATAGTAACCTCCTTGTCACCACCCTGAACCACTATCTCCCGTAGCTCTGCCAAACACGGGTCATCATACTGTCGAGCCTTAATCTCCCCCAATAATGAAAACTGAGCACCCACATAAGCTAGAACTTGACGAGGCTCTGAAAGATCTAATATCACAAAGCGATTGGCCAAGGACTGGATGTCCAAGGCTAGAGGTCTCTCCTCAGCTGCAATACAGGCCAAGCTACCCATACTCTCCACCTTCCTACTCAAAGCATCTGCTACCACATTTACCTTGCCCGGATGATAAAGAATGGTGATGTCATAATCCTTTAGTAACTCAAGCCACCTGCGCTGCCTCAAATTAAGATCCCTCTGCTTGAACAAGTGCTGCAAGCTGCGGTGGTCTGTATAAACCTCACAAGACACCCCATATAAGTAATGCCTCCAAATCTTAAGAGCATGAACAATCGCCGCCAACTCCAAATCGTGCACAGGGTAATTCTTCTCATGAATCTTCAGCTGGCGCGAAGCATAAGCAATAAGTCTCCCTTCCTGCATCAACACACACCCCAAGCCAACGCGTGAAGCATCGCAATACACTGTATACATCCCTGAACTGGAAGGCAATACTAGAACTGGTGCTGAAGTCAATGCAGTCTTGAGCTTCTGAAAGCTCGCGTCACACTCGTCAGACCATCGAAATGGAGCATTCTTCTGAGTCAATCTAGTCAATGGGGCTGCAATGGATGAAAATCCCTCCACAAATCGCCGGTAGTAGCCTGCTAGACCCAAGAAACTCCTGATCTCTGTCGTTGAAGTTGGGCGTGGCCAACTCTAAACTGCCTCAATCTTCTTAGGATCAACCTCGATACCCTCTCCAGATACCACATGCCACAAGAATTCCACGGAATACAACCAAAACTCACACTTGGAGAACTTAGCATATAGCTTCTGTTCTCGCAGGGTGTGGAGTACAACTCTCAAATGTTGCTCGTGCTCTCCCAGGCTACGTAAATAAATCAAAATGTCATCAATGAAGACGATGACAAAGGAATCAATATACGTCCTGAACACCCTGTTCATCAGGTCCATAAATGTTGTCGGGGCATTAGTCAAGCCAAAGGACATCACTAGGAACTCATAATGGCCATATCTCGTACGAAAAGCAGTCTTCGGAATATCCGAAGCCCGAATCTTCAGCTGATGATACCCCAATCTCAAGTCAATTTTAGAAAATACCCTGGAAATCTGCAACTAGTCAAACAAATCATCGATGCGCGGTAATGGATACTTGTTCTTAATAGTTATCTTGTTCAACTGGCGGTAATCAATACACATCCGCATAGACCCATCTTTCTTCTTTACAAATAGAACTAGAGCACCCCACGGCGACACACTCGGTCTGATAAACCCCTTAGCCAACAACTCCTCAAGCTTCTCCTTCAACTCCTTCGGAGCCATACGGTACGGGGGAATAAAAATAGGCTGAGTGCCTCGAGCTACATCAATACACAAATCGATATCTCGATCCGGAGGCATGCCCGGAAGGTCTGAAGGAAAGACATCCGCAAACTCTCGAACAACTGGCACTGAATCAATCGTCAGAAACTCGGCAGTGGTGTCCCGCACATAAGCAAGATACGCCAAACAACCCTTCTCAACCATATGTCGAGCCTTCAGGAAGGAAATAACTCTACTAGCTGCACTAACTGAGGAACCTCTCCATTCCAGCCTAGGCAACTCGGGCATGGCCAAAGTAACCATCTTGGCATGGCAATCTAAGATGGCATAATGAGGAGATAGCCAATCCATGCCCAAGATAATCTCAAAATCAACCATGTCGAGCAATAGAAGGTCCGCTCTAGTCTCGAACCCACAAAAGGTGATCACACAAGACCGATAGGCCCGGTCTACCACCACAGAATCGCCCATAGGAGTGGACACATATATAGGAGAATCCAAGGACTCGCAAGGAACATCCAGAAAACAAGCAAATAAAGTTGACACATAAGAATAAGTAGATCCTGGATCAAATAGCACTGATGCCTCCCTACCACACAATGAAATAGTACTTGTGATCACGGCGTCTGAGGCCACTACATCTGTTCGGGCCAGAATAGCATAGAATCTGGCTGGAGTACCTGAAGACTGACCTTCGCTGAACGGAATAGGAGCTAGCTGAGCTCCCCCTGACTGTCCTCCACCTCTGGGACGACCTCTACCAGCCTGTCCTCCACCCTCCACCCCTGGGTGGACGGGGCGCCGGTGCTGAGTAGGCAGGCTGATAACTCTGCTGAACAGCCTTGCCCCAAAGTCTGGGACAAGTCCTCCTCATGTGGCCTGAATCCCCACACTCATAGCATCTCACTAGAGGCATGGTCTGCTGCCCTGAAGAAGAAAAACCCTGAATAGCTAGGGGACGGTGAGAAACCTCTAGCATAGCACTGAAGTAAGGACTGGGAGAACCCTGATGACCTGAATACCCACCGGAGGAACCCTGAATGGCTGGTGGGCGGTAAGAACTCTCTGGCATGGCACTGAAGTAAGGCCTCACTGGAACACCACGGGGAGGTGGTGGAGGAGCTGAATATGGAGGCCTGCTAGGCTGGCCTCTGCTGTACTGACCCCTGCCTCTACCTGGGGCGCCTCTGAAATCTCCCGAAAATCTAGCCCTCTTATCCTGCTGACCCTGCTCTATGCCTCTCGATCGGTAACCCTCAATCCGGCGAGCTAGCTCGACCACAAGCTGATAAGGAGTACCCATATCCACCTCTCAGGCCATGTTGGACCTAATACCTGAGTGCAGCCCAGCTACAAATCTCCGCACTCTCTCAGCATATGTAGGAAGAATCATGAGGGCATGACGGGATAACTCTAAAAACCTGGCCTCGTAATCCATCACTGTCATCTGCCCCTGCTCCAGCTTCTCAAACTGATACCGCAGCTCTTCCCTCTTAGAGGGTGGAATATACCTGTCCAGGAACAGCTGAGTGAACTGCTCCCATGATAGAGGAAGGGAACATGCTGGCCTACCCAGGATGAATGACTGCCACCATCTGCGGGCCCTGCCCTCTAGCTGAAAAGTAGTGAAATCAACTCTGTAGGACTCCAAAATCCTCATGTTGTGCAGTCTATCCCTGCACCTATCAATAAAGTCCTAGGCATCCTCTCCCCTCTCACCTCTGAAGACAGGAGGGTGCAATCGATTCCATCTATCAAGTAACCTTTGCGGATCGCCGTCCGAAGCTGGTCTAAGCTTAGGTGCTACTGCTGGTTGTGCTCCACCCGCGGGTAGAGTACCCAGAGTCTGATATACTACCGCTGCATGACCTGCGTCCTGGGTTGTAGGGGTCTGAACTCCCCCTCCCGCCTTAGATGTAGCAGGATCCGCTGGAAATAAACCAGCCTGAGTCATAGTATCCGTGAACCACATCATACGGCCCATGACCTCCTAGAAGCCCTGTGTTGTCACGAAATCCATCGGAGCTGGATCTGCTGGGGGCACCTCACCCTGCTTCTCAGGGATAGGATCCTCTGGGGTGCTAAGGGAGTAACTCTGGGACACCCTCGTCCCCTACCTCAGGCCGGTGCCCTCCCCCGGCCTCAGCCACGGCCTGGGACTACGGGGGTGGCGGCATCTCCCGGGCCTGGAATATTAGCTGCATGAGTCCTCACCATCTGTGAGAGAATAGAAGAGTGAGATTTAGTAAGACCATCGACTGCACGATAGAATAAGAATAAAGAGAGATTTTCCTAACACCCTGTAGCCTCCCAAAGATAAATACATACGTCTCTGTATCGATCCACAAGACTCTACTAAGTTTGCCTGTGACTTGTGAGACCTACATGAACCTAGAGCTATGATACCATGTTGTCACGGCCCAAATTCCCACTCAGGTCGTGATGGCGCCCAACACCGAAGTCAAGCAAGCCGACACTAGTTACTAACGAAATTACTTAAACAAATGAGACGTTTAAATACTTATCCAGTTTTAATTTAAGCAGTCCTTAAATGAAAGTGAGGGAGTGACGCAAGGTGATTTAAAGTAACTCAAAAATCGTTTGCCAGCATAAAACAGAGTAGCATAATATTAGTGAATCAACTACGTGTGCCAATACCTAGTGTCACAAGTCCACAGGCGACTAGTGGAATATACAAAAAAAAATACACAAAATAGAAGTACAACTGTCTGGAAGGGTAGACAAAATATTCAACAATAATGGAAACTCCACAGTGCTGCTGGGGAAATGCCAGGAAGAGCAGCTCACCATGTAGTCAAATCCCGATAGTACTCTCAGCGACGAACACCCGAATGGTGACCAGGTGCAACAACCTCAGAACCTGTACAATTAAGTACAGAAGTGTAGCATGAGTACATATAAAAAATATGTACCTAGTGAGTATCCCGTCTAAACTCGAAGAAGTAGTGACTATAGGTAGACGTGATACTTACTAGGGTCAATAACCAACAATATGATTACATAAAGCTAGACAAGAAGAGTAGTCAGGAAAATCACTAAGACATGAAGCTATCAATCATATAAAACTGCAATTCATTCCCATGAGTCAAATAGTAGTTATCACAAAAGTCTCAAGTTCCCCTTACATGTGGGGTAATTTATCTAATAATAACAAGACTCTCAGTCAAATACATAGCACATAATATGCCAAAGCGTACGGCCGAAGCGACGCAAAAATAAATGTGCACTACCGAGGGTCGAGCGGCACGAACCATAGATGCATCCATTGCCCCGCTCGTGAATCAATAATGTGACGCGGTTGACATAAATATAGGGCTACCCCGCTCGCGAATCATACATACGACACGGGTGCTCGTAGACATACACCGAATTTATTAGGAAATTCAGGAACTTATCATGTATTATTCTTGAATTCAGCGATTTAAGCACTTAAATCTTACACATAGCTTCCTCAATTCTCATGTCAATTTGAAGGATAATAAGCAACTAGGAACACATGTAAAGATACAGGTAAAGCACATAAAGGCATGCTTGTGAGATCCTAAATTCTACCCAACGCAACAGAGTAGTAGCTACGCACGGACTCTCGTCACCTTGCGCGTACGTAGCCCCCGCAAATAAGTACAATTAAATCACTTACATTTACCTATGGGGAAAATTCCCTCTTACAAGGTTGGAAAGGAGACTCACCTCGCGTAGAATCTACTTCCCGGCCAAGAACGCGCCTGAAACTCCAAACTTTACACCCGAGGACTCGAAACTAGTCAAATGATATATAAATATGTCAATGCATGCTCAAAGTATGGAAATTCTCCTACTTATTTAGTAAATTCACTATTCTTGAAGAAATCCCAAAATACACCCCCGGACCCACATGCTCGGTTTTCGAAAATTTTCGAAGATAACACTCACCCATAGCCTAAGGATCATTAATATATAATTTTTCTATGATTTCATCGTAGAAAAGTGGTGAAATTCCCTAAAGTTCATCAACCCTAGGTTTTCACTCTAAACCCTTTGATTTCCACTATTTAGATGTTAATCTGCCTAAGTTTTGGTGTAATAATATAACATTTAAATAGAATTATCTTACCTCTTAGTAGCTAGGTTGTGGAGAGTTCTTCCCAAGCTCTCAAGTATTCAATGGAGGTCTAAAATGAAAAGAATTAAGGAAATCCCTTGTTTAAGTGAAAGTGCACTGCCTGGCCTACAGGGGTTCCGCACCTGCGGCTCGAGGACCGCACCTGCGGTCTCGCGCCTGCGAGCTGGAGGCTCGCACCTGCGGAGTCGAACGGGAAAGGCTGGTCCCGCACCTGCGACTAGCCAACCGCACCGGCGGTCACACCAGATCAGGTGCACCAGCTGCATTTTCAGCTGGTTTTTGGCCTCGTGTGGTGTCTGGGAGGCACCTGGGCCCACCCGAGCCCCCGTCCAATTATACCAACAAGTCCTAAATCATAATACGGACTCACTCGAGCCTTCGGAACACCCAAAACAACACTAAATCTCAAAATCACCCCTCAAAACCCCTAGGATCAAACTTAAGAATTTCAAAGTTCTTGATTTCTATAAAAAAGCGCCGGACCGACCTATACTACTCGGAATCACACCAAATTTTGCAGGCAAGTCATGAATGACATAACGGAACTATTCCCGATCTCGGAATTCCGTTCGGACCTCGATAACATAAAATCACGTTCCAAACTAAATTTCAAACTTAAGGAAACTCTATTTCGCTATTTGGCGTTGAAACGCTCTCGGGTCATCCAAAACCCATTATGGACATTTGTACAAGTCCGAAATCATCATACAAAGCTACTGGAATCGTCAAAACACTTCCAACTCCCGAACCACCCATCCCCGCAAGTCACAAATCACGATAAGCCGCTACAGGAAGTATTATTTGGGGGATCGGGGTCCGAATACGCAAAACGATCGGACGGGTCGTTACAAATCAATTAATAAGCAATCAATTATGTAACAAAGTAAGAAAATAAATTCGGAAGTCAGTAAGAACATCCCATAAGAAATCAGTAACGCTTTTCAAATCTCAAGGAATCAGGGGTGAAAATAAAGTAAAGTTGCAGAGAGTTAGGAACAAAAAATCAATTAGGCAAATAATAGGCAAGAAAAAGCATAGCAAGGTAAAGAATTACATAGAATCAGGGGTTCGAGGCTAGTACACAATTAAACGAGCAGGGAGAATTAAAGAGTCAAAAAAAACTGACTATAGTAGCAAAATCACACAGGTTTAGAGACAAAGCAGTAACACTAAAGAGATTAAGCGGGACGAACACGATATAAGCAGAAGAGAACGTAATCAGAAACCCTAATGAAAAAAACAGGGTAAAATCACAGAGAACTTAAACATTTATGAGAAATAGGAGTTCATGCATTTAAATGAACACATCAGTCACAGATAGACTTAGAATTTAGGAAAACCTAGGGTTTTCAGTATAATAAGTTAAAGTGTAAAGAAAACCTCAAATAAATCGTTGAATCGTAGAAAGAAACACAGAATGATATTAAAAGCAGAAGAAAAAAAATCATTTTTTGAAAGAGGGGTTATGAATCTCTAATTTTGAGATGAAAGATCGTTTAGAAATAGGAAGGTTTTTTCGAAGAAAACATGTAAAAAGCTTCATAATATACACAGATCTAAGATAGATCTAAAGGAAATCGGAAAATATTAGGAGTTAGGGTTTCAGAGAAACAAGAAAATCTTAAAGATGTCATCGGCTTTACCCGGAAAAGTCATAGATCTTACTCAGACGGACGGAGGTGGCCGGAAAATGGCATGAGGGACCATGGGAGGAGTTGATCCACTCCACGTTCACTTGAGGGCCTCAGGGTATCATTAGACCGGCATGGGGTGAAGCAAGGGCCAAGATATGATGAGAAGCCATGGTTTCCGGCGGGGGAAGTGACCGGAGAAGGTGTACAGTGTCCATCGGAGATGAAGAGACGAGAAGGTTCTAGAGAGAACCTGGAGATAGAGAGATAGAGTAGAGAGATGAGTGTGAGGGGAGTGAAAATGAGAGACGGGGGGGGGG
>ML241808.1:0-29341 GCA_005239495.1 Nicotiana undulata
TTGTATTTAGCACTCAGTTAGTTAGTTCGTGAGGTTGTGACACCCTGGTTTTGGGATATTTGCAATATTATTACCGTTATCATTTCATTATTCGTTTTGGGAATATTATTACTTTTCTGCTGTACAAACTTTTGAAGTGATTTGGAAATGTTCGGTAAAGGCTTAAAGTTAAGGGAATTGAGATATTCCAGTAGAGGTTGGAATGTTAATTGGCTTTATTACTGTTATGTTGTTTTTTTTAATGTCAAAGTGTTGTGTACGTTGGCTTGTCTAGCGGGTTCAACGTTAGACGCAGTCACGGTCTGAAAGGTGGGATTTTGGGTCGTGACAAACCCTTTCCAAAAACCTTCCAAATAAAGACCTCCCGATATGCCTTCATGAATGCTAAGAGAAGCATGGAATGAGCAACGGTTGTCGCGCGACATAGAACATTGTCAGTTGCTCGCCCATGAAAGCATGGAATGAGCAACAGTTGTCACATGACAAGAACATTGTCAGGTTTCTCACACAAGAAAGCAAAAGAAAAAAAAAGAGGAAATGAGAGAGTCTTAATAGTTAAAACCCTCACAAACACTATAAGGCGCCGGTAAGTAGAGAAAAATAAATGAGAGAGACTTGTTGGTGAAAACCCCTCGGGGCACCACTAGTCGAAGGTGAGTCGTGAAACTGATGCAAATGATTAGCACGAACAAGCCCAACTTCAAAGGTCATATGAATGGTGAAAAGGAAGATTTGATCAGTTTGATTGATCTACCATTAAGTCCAAAATGCATGTCATGATCATTAAGGCTAGTTACTGCAAAATAAAAAAATAAAAAAAAGAGAAAAAAAGAACTCTTCCTTCTGTCCTTCCGACAGGGGCATTACTGGTTAATACTTGTTTCTTTTCATCATTGTGCCATTCACTCTGAGTCAGTCTTTGTCAAAACAAGCAAGAAAAGATTTTAAAATCTGCTATCAGCTTTTCAGTTGCACAAAGCAAATTTTGCCAGCACATTCAGTTGTTACAGTCAACATGCCTCGAGGGTTCATGAAAATGGTTTCCCCCCAAAAGAACTCTTGTCAGCCTACTTGAAACAAGCAAAGATTATTGGTGATTTCCTCTGACAAACAAATTGCTCCAAAAGGCAAGAAGTCATTCAAGATATCAGAAAAGGTCGCCTAAGGAAAGATCTCCTGTTGGGATAAGTATGACTGAGCCAAAAATACAAATGGTACTGGGTGTGGAACAATCAGGGTTGATGCAGAGCAAACGTCTCTTGAAACCGACTCAGGCTGATTGAGCAAAAGCCAAGCTGCCCAGGACTCAAGGCCACAAACCGACCACCGCTTTTTAAAACTGACAAAATTTTCTTTGTTTGAAATAGGAACAAAGCAGTGCAAGAAAGTTTGTTAAAAAACAAAAAAAAAAGGAAAAAAAGAAGAAAAGAAGAACCGACAAAGGGAAGTTTCTCAAATTTTTGCCTTTATCTGTGTGCATAAAAGGTTGCCTTTGCTCTCTACATTTTTCCTCCTAGGATAAAAAGTCCTAGTCTGATGGATTTTCCTCCCAATAAAAATCTTAGTCTGATGAATCTTTCTCCTAAGATAATAAAAACACCTAGTCTGATGAACTTTCTCCTAGGATAAAAATCTTAGTCTGATGAATCTTTCTCCTAAGATAACAAAACGAAAGGACCTAGTCTGATGAACTTTCTCCTAGGATAAAAATCTTAGTCTGATGAATTTTTCTCCTAAGATAGAAAACCTAGTCTGATGAATTTTCTCCTAGGACATAAATCTTAGTCTGATGAATATTTCTCCTAAGATAACAAAAAAAGGTACCTAGTCTGATGAATTTTCTCCTAGGATCGTAATCTTAGTCCGACGAATCTTTCTCCTAAGATAGAAAACCTAGTTTGATGAACTTTCTCCTAGGATCGAAATCATAGTCTGATGAATATTTCTCCTAAGCTAACAAAAAAAAAAGACCTAGTCTGATGAACTTTCTCCTAGGATCAAAATCTTAGTCTGATGAATCTTTCTCCTAAGATACCAAAAAAGACTTAGTCTGATGAATCTTTCTCCTAAGATAAGAAAACCTAGTCTGATGAATTTTCTCCTAGGATCGTAATCTTAGTCTGATGAATCTTTCTCCTAAGATAACAAAAAAGCGACCTAGTCTGATGAATCTTTCTCCTAGGATCAAAATCATAGTCTGATGAATTTTCTTCTAGGATAGAAATCTTAGTCTGATGAATATTTCTCCTAAGATAACAAAAAAAAGGACTTAGTCTAATGAATTTTCTTCTTGGATCAAAATCTTAGTCTGATGAATCTTTCTCCTAAGATACTACAAAAAAAGACCTAGTCTGATGAATTTTCTCCTAGGATCAAAATCTTAGTCTGATGAATCTTTCTCCTAAGATAGAAAACCTAGTCTGATGAATATTCTCCTAGGATAATTTAAAAAAAAAAAAAAAGAAGAAGTTTTGTTCTAAAAAAAAGTTAATTTATGTCCTCAGAAAATAAGCATTGGGGGATTTTGTTTAAAAGAATGATTGGTTCAAAAAAAAAATATTTGAAATTGAAAAAAAACAAAAATCCTTCTTGGTTCGTTTAGACATAGGGTCTCCACTCCCTAGTCTCATTTCCAACATAGGGTTTCCAATCCCTAGTTGATGATTTTCCAACATAGGGACTCCACTCCCTAGTTGATGCCAGCATAAGCGGATGCCGACATAACCCGATGCCAACATAGGGTCTACATTCCCTAGTTGATGTCGGCATAACCCGATGAATCTCATTTCCAGACACCGACATAACCCGGTGATCTTTTCTTGACGACGGCATAACCTGTCAATTCTCTTCCAACATAGGGTCACCAACCCCTAGTTGATTTTACCTTTGGGCATAGGGTATCCACTCCCTAGTCTACAATAACTCCGGGTGCACTGCTCCCGGCTTTTCATTGCTTTCAATAATAAAGTAGCATAGATTTCGTTACAATAACTCACGAAATTTTCCTAGTGAAAAATGGGGCAGAAAATTTCGTTCGTTTGTTTTGATTTTGTGCAGGTTACAGTGGATTCAAAAGACCATAAGAAGAAGTTTTTATCCAGAATAAAAGAAAAGAAGAAACAAAGTTGAACCCCAAAGTGCAGAAGCGGGAAAGACGTGGACTATTCAGGACGAGATTGAAGTCATCCGTTCTGTATATCCTGCCTTTATCCAAAAAGCTGAAGAAGATTTAACCAACACCTACAACGAACAAGCATCAAAATTCAGATCGGAGTCGGTATAAAGAAGCAGCCAAGACTCAAGATCAAGTTTCAGAAGACTCATAGATAGGAATCTTGTAACTTGTAGTTGATAGGTTTAGTTCAGCCTTTTGAATTTTGATTTTGGTGTAATAAGGAGCTCAGCAAGCAGTAAGCAGCGGCAACAACAGTGAAATCACAGCTTCCCGGTAGTCCCAGCTACCAAAACTTCCAGAACTACACCGACATGATTTCTTTATAGCCAAGGATATGTAGGCAACCTCTGAAGCAAGGTTCAGTCAAAACTTTTTCAAAATGCTTCCAAACGGAGTACCAAACGGGCAAAAATTGCTCGTAGTTGCTCACTTTATTTTTGCCTGAAAACTCTTCATGTTCTCGAGCAAAGAGGTGCAGCTGTGAACACCCAATTTTTGCCCCGCATGGAAATTACTCCTAAAAATAATCAAAAAATAACTTTTAATGAATTTTAGGAACTTTTCTTTATTTAGTTGCATGTCATGCATGTTTAATACTTAAACATTATAGGAAAAACAAATCGTAAAACAAGGTGTCACATTTTCATTTTAGGTTTAATTTATATTTTTAGGAATTAATTACTCTTTAATTGTTAGATTAATACATGAAAATCACCAAAAAAAAATATACATTAGCTTTAATCAATTAGTTAGAATATTAATTAGGTCGTTTTGGTAAAAACAAATTTAATTAGTAGTAAGATGACTATTTTTGAAAGATAAAATTTCTAATTTCAGGGCCCAAAATCCTAGGCCCAACCAAATTCCCCACATTACAACCCTAATCTCATCATCTATATAATAGATACCTAATTAGACACAAAAGAGAACAAGAATCTCATCCCCTAAAGAGTAGCGCCGTTGATCCCCCTTTTGACCTCGTCTTCTTCATTCTTCCCGGACAAAAAAAATCAGAGTAACGGATCCCCCTAGAGAAAATACACGCCACGTTTTATCTCTAGACATTAGGCTATTTCTTCAAAAACCCAAAACAAATCTCATCCGGCACAGGATCTCTCTCTTCAAGGATAAGACAGCACACATAAATTTCGATCTTGGTTGGAGGCTCATTATTGCTCGTTGGGCTTTGTCAAATTTTATTGTTGTTACGCTTTTTTAAGGTTTTAATACATCAAAGAAGGAAATTTTGCTTCACTAAGGTCCATCTCTTTCTATTGTCTTTTCTTGTTGCGAGTATATTGTGCTAATGCTTTGAAATGTGTGCTTGATTTGTTTAGCTTTATTCTTACGTGAATGTTTTGATATGCTTCGTTCTTTATATAAGTTGGTATGTGCTGATTTGATTTGATACTCCGATTATTCTTTTTAGTTTAATGGTTAGAGTTGATTGTGATTTACTGTTAGTATGAATAAGTCAATGATTAGAAAATTATTACTTTTAGTTGATGGTTCAAGAAGTTATTAAAATTTCTTATGTTGTTTAGATAGTAAATTAGGTATTTGGATAAGTAAACACCAGGTTGCTTTAATGTTATTGGGATTAGGCGGAAGCCAAGGCCCAAGACGTTGAAGAATTCAAGTTGGAATAATGGTATTTTATTATATTATGACTTTTACTAGCTCTAAAGAATAAATGATTCTCTTAAAAAATAATAACAATGGCTCATACCACTTCTCCTACAATAGTTCCAATTCTATAAATCATGGCCTTAAAACAATCGCATAACAACGTTGCTTGCATTAGGCATGTTAATTAAATAATTCATCGTGATTATGGGTACGGTTCTTGTGGTATAGTCATTATACATAAATCTCATTCGAGTGTGCATTTCACGTGACTCGATCTTATAATTTTGATTAATTATAAAAATTAACATGTTGTGAACTGCGAGTGCGTTTCACGCGGCGCGATTCGCAATGTGTACAAAAATTGTAAATCCAAATCCGGGTGTGCATTTCATGTGACCCGACTAAAACTTCGAACAATAATAAAAATAAACACGTCGTAAATTGTGGGTGCATTTCATGTGGCGCGGTTTGCAACGTGTCCAAAGACAACAAGTTCACGCCATCGTGACTTGTTTCAGAATAATTCCATAAATATTAAAAGCGGTTCAAAAGGTTAAAAATGCACAATAGGTTTAAAATACGTAATTAATTTGATAATTAGGCCAGTTATTAATAGTTAAGCGATCGTGCTAGAACCACGGAATCCGGGAGTGCCTAACACCTTTTCCCGGGTTAACAGAATTCCTTACCCGAATTTCTGGTTTGCAGACTTTAAAACATAGTAAAAATTTCCTCGATTTGGGATTTTTAAAATAAAATAAATGGTATCCCGGAACACTGTAGAAAATCCGGGTTGTCATAAGACTGGAAGTGGTCTCTCGTCTGATCTTGGGGAGGTGGAGTATTGTAGTGACATGTGTTGCGTGGTGCTGGTGGAACGGGATCTTTGGGGTGATTGGGTTATTTTGGGACGTTTTGGGGTAAAGTGGGGTTCAGAGTATTTGGGAAGTGAACGTCTGGAACGTTGAGGGAGAATGATAAGTGGGCCAAATTCTTGACTTGGTCAAGTTCCTCTTGGAACTTTAAAAGCTTCTTCTCTAGTGGAGACATACCCTCGTGCAGAACCTGAATACCCTGACCATTAGTGATCTCAAACTGTTCATCCCTATTGCCTTTTCTAGTACCGCTTGCATCTGCCATCTTAGTTTTACCCTTGCTTTTCCCTTTGGGAGGACTGGTAGGAAGAGGGCCCTCTGATCTGGTGCAATAAGTTGTTGATGCCAGAGTACACGAACTAACCTTTGGGGAAGGGGAATAACTAACAAAAAAGCAGTGAAGTTAGTGAAGATATAAAGAATATTGCGGTAATTTAAACACGTAATGCGAAAATGTAAAATGCATCCTAAGTTGGGGAACCACTTTATGCCCGAGGTAGGCCTAGCGACAAATTAATTTGGAGAACTTAAATACTAAATGCCTCATTTTATTGATAATAAAATAGACAAATCCAACTTGTCTCTAAAAATACGAAAAATGCAAAATGTCATTAATGACCAATGGCCTTATTACATCAAAAGCAAAGTAAAGACAAATCCTATCTATTTGGTCTCAGAAGGACCTTCCCCAGACTTGGAACCTCTACTTGCTTTGATCAACATTCCCATCTCGCGGAGTCCCAGCAACAAGTAGGTCTTGGCTAAAATTCCTACTTCAGTTCCCTTGATCTTTTGACAAGTCTCGATCCTCCTAAGGAACTTTTCCTCCAAGTCAACGTTGCCTCGTTCCAAGTGTGCTAGCCTCTGGGTGGAAGTGATGGCCATGTCCTTCCATTCCTCGATCAGCTTTTTGTTGGCTATGTGGATTTTGTGATGATCTTCTTCACAGTCACAGAGCCTTTTGCGCAGCTGGTTGAACCTAGTTGTTGCCTCGGCTTTCTCGTCTATGACCCTATGTCCTTGAGCGAAACCTGGCTCAATATTTCCTCCCTAGTTATCTTCCAACCATCCCAGATAGTAAGGAGAGAAACCAGCGTGATACCTGCCATGCTCGATAGTATCCTTTTCCAACCGGATCCTGCAGTGCCACAATTGCTGAGCTTGACATTTGTGAGGGCTATCGTCATCTTGGAAGTTCGCCCTGAGATGACTCATTTTCTCGACCCTTGGAACGACTTGTTTCCTTCATGCTTGCCTCATGACGCGAATCGGGACGTAAGGGTATGTCCCTCTAAGACCAATCAATATCAGGAACGGGGTGTCTCTAGTCCGAATGATGAATTCATCGGTCAGGAACCACTCGAACATCCATTGGATTTGATCCTCGGTCAGATCTCCCAATAACTCAACTCATCCTTTGGCATTATCTGGCTGTGCAAACACGTTGGGGATGTAGTTCATACGCTTTGGATGATGGA
Source organism: Nicotiana undulata (assembly GCA_005239495.1). Lineage (NCBI taxonomy): Eukaryota > Viridiplantae > Streptophyta > Magnoliopsida > Solanales > Solanaceae > Nicotiana > Nicotiana undulata. The sequence goes on from ML241808.1 coordinate 7,158, forward strand.
AAGCAATATGATCATCCCAAATTCTTCTATGTATGTCTTGACGGTAGTCACCCTTTTGTAAATGCTCGGTGAGCCAAAGCTGAAGTAGCAGGTTGCAACCCTCAAAATGTTTCGCTCCTCGTTGACAGTTCTCCAAAGCTCGGTATATGTCAGCAACAGTCATGGGTACAATGCTGAAATCTTGTCCGTCGATCCCTTCCATCTGAGTCTTGGTAACCTTAGCCAATCTGGTGTAGATTCTCCCCTTCTTTGTCGGGAAGACCATCAATCCCAAAAAGTAGAATATGAAGACGAATACCCGACGGTGAATGTGTCCTAGAGAGGTGAGGGTAAACTCTTCCTGATATGTGCAGTAAGACTGACTACGGCCATATCTCTCGTACAAATAGTCAAAAGGGATGTACGAGTCTTCCAAGCAGACTAAATCCGGATTCTTCTTGAGTCGCATCATTTTGAGAAAACCCCGGCCTGTTCGGTTTTCAGGCATCAATAACCCTCCCAAGGCAAACTAGCTAAACCCTCTATCTCCTCCGGTAGTGGTGTCATCTCATTTTTCCCAAATCGAAAAACCGACCGATCACAATCCCAGAATAAGGTGGCAGCCTCTATCATCATGTTATTAGGCTGAATGTCCAAAAAAGAGGGCAAGTTGCCCAGGTGTTTTCTGACTGCTGTTTTTTCGCTTGAATGCAAGTCTTCCCACCAATTCAGAAGTTTTGGGTGGATGTTGGTGACCATGCCGAGTCTGGGGACCTCATGCCTCATCTATGCAAAATAAATAGGTTAGGACCTTACCCCCACCAGAATCGACTATTTAATGTCAATAATTAGCAATGAGTATTTAAGTTCTCCAAATAAATGCACAGACCGTGAAAGCGTCCGGGAAACCCAATGGACTTTGGACAAGGCTATCTTAAAGGCTATTGTGCAGACAACACGTTAGCCTGACTAGGTTTTACCATAATGCATGCAACATACAATAGAGTAAGGTTTCTATTGGGTTTTTAGACTGGTACCCTTGAGCGGACAACTCAAGGGGGAAGGCACGGAACTGTCGACTGCACCGCTGATCGACTAGTTTTACTGCAAATACGCCTTTTAAAATTTATGGGGTAGTAATATTGGAATAGCGCAACCACTCATTGTAAGCGTTGCTATGGATTTGTTTGGCATGAGTGAAATATGAATGCGGAGCATGATATGTAGTAATAAGCATTAAAACAGATAAGCATGTGTTTTCACGTTGAGGAAAACAACAAAGAAAGGAAATGCAACAGTTATAATGGAAAGCGGTTACAATGAAGATATGAAGATATGTCAGTTACGTTCAGGTTAAATAAACACCTGTAAAAGTAAACAATTAACGGCATGTAACGGAGAATAGGAAAAGGCATAAGCATTTAAATGCAAATTAAAGGTCTAAATTTACAAAGCAAATTGTAATGGTATAAGCCTAGGGAAGATCCCTAGCAGAGTCGCCATGCTGTCGCGCCCCCTTTTTCTATCGCAGGGGTCATGTACGGAGAGATCGGGTTTATGACATTCTGGACAACTCCTTAAAGGAAGAGGTTTAAGGAAGAGTCGCCACCTAACGATTTTTTATGGCGAGTTAGGGCACCTAGAGTTGATAACTCATGAACCAGTTCGCGTTACCAGAGATTGGGTAAGGGCTTAAAATTATCCCAATGGGAAGGTATTAGGAACCCTCAAGATCCACAACTGTGGGTCCCAGCCAATAAGTTTTGTGAATTTGGATGGTGAGCAAGTAACAAATAAGGTTCACATAAGAGGGGATTTAAAACAAGTATGAAAATCTTTAAAGGTTTTGGAATAACATAAACATTTGAAAATAATTGTCCTAGGTTTAAAGTAATACAGATCACTTCAATGCAATACCCGGTATGTCACACCTCGAAGAGGCGGCTACACGTGGTATTAGCGCACCGATCATCATATCTGTATTCTACCCTTCTCACCCGTAAAGGTTATTTAAAGCGCATGTGTTGGTCACGGATGCTTATTGCATGCTATTACCCGTCCCATCCTATAAGTCCTGGAGGGTAGTTGGGACTACTACTCCTACAAGGTAGGAACTAGGCTGAACCCTTAGGTTTAAAGGACAAAATACTAGGCGACATACAAAAATAAGTAGGACTGCACATATGGGGGAACATATAAAGGCAAAGAAAGGCTCACTGATCCCTCCACACATAGACATGTAAATGGCACGTCTCAAACACGATTAAAGTCTCGAGACAAGAGTTCAAAAATAGGAAGTTTAATAAAATAGTAGGGGTCTGGGTCAGAAAAATAAAATTAAAACTGATAATTGATTTCAAAATATACAGTAGATAAAGGAATCAATAAAACTTAGAAATAGGCAGTGATTAAAAGCTTTCAGTAAACATAGATGAAAATTATTAAAGCAGGGGTTTGAAATAATTTTAAAGGATAAGTGAATAAGATACAGTGACTCAACATAAAGTAATAGCTAATGGTTTTCAAAGAACTGTAGTAAAGGAAGTGGTAAAATGGTATTAAAATATAGTGACTTGAAAGACATACAAATCAAGGATTCGAAATGGCACGATTTAAGCAGAATGAGGAATTTTGAAAACCTAGTAGTTTGAAGGCATAAGAGAGCAGGAGTCAGTAAAACTCAGTAAAAGAAAAAGATGCATAACTTCGAGACTGGTTAAAATAGAGCAGGAATTTTAATAAAAGTAAATGATCTTCAGTGAAATAGAACAGGAGTGGGAGCAGCAGGGTTCAAAAAATGTTTAAAGAAAGTGATTAAACTAGAAGAACATAATCGATTTGATTTTATACGTATTAGGCCTAAGATTTGCCTAGGCGTTGTATACATTGCCTTCCTATTTTAAAAGAGTGAACATGCACATTTGGATTCTGATTTTAATAAATACATGTCTGCAGGAAATTGTTTAAAATAGGTTAACCAATTTTATGGGAGTATTAAACCATGTTAACTAGGCGTTCAGATTCTGCCAAATAAAAATGCTTAAGGGGCAGGATATCTAATGCACAAAGTATCACCTTAAGACATGGTTTCTATATGTCATGTTTATGAAATTCATGAGCAATACATTATGGAAGTCTTTATTACTCATTAAGTTATACTAGGCGTGGATATAATAGATATGTTAAAATGAAGACCCTAAACATGATTTTTAATGTATGGTATGCATGTCCTAGGCATGATACTACTGCGCATGTAGGGAAATAAAGCCTAAGTCATGATTTCTACCCATACTACACTAAACATGCATAATTCCCTCCCATATTCACTATCTATCCCCAATAGTTTATTTACAAATTATTACAGACCATAGCAAATGAATTACAATAATTGCGAAGAGGAAAATAAGAAGTTATTCTATAGAGAGCCTTCAAACAGGCCCAACCTTCCAGCCTCACCCCTTTTGAGCCTCACAACCTTACACAGCCTGGGTGCGACAAAGCTCCCAAAGGTCTTTGTGAGGGCCCTGGCCAATACCAGCACCCAGCAATTACCAAAGTTGAGATAGGTGCAGTGTAGAATTACCTGCCTCAGTGTATCAAAGTTCAGAGAGAACTCAAGGTCCCTAAGCAATGCTCACACTGAGGGGGTGGATCCTGAATATCTAAGAGTAGTGTGAAGTGTAGAAAGGAGTAGTTAAAGAGAGTTAAGTTTGAAAAGGAATTTTTAAATAACATGACTTTAGAGAATAATAGAAAGATCCTTTATGTAAAATTAGTTTGAAAATGAGACACTAGAATGGTCATAAATCAGCAAGTATGCAGAATTCAAGAAAAAGCAAACACAAATAGGGGAACGGGAACAAGTAGATCACATAATGCTAAAGGAGATACAGAGCCTTGTGAAAGATCATTGAAGCATGACTACCCAAAATCAGAAGATTCAGGGGATTAAGAAATGGTCAAGCTTTGACATAATACTAGACAGTAACAGGAACAATTATAACAGGTAAAATAAACAACAGCTAGAAGCATGTAGATCAAGAAGAGCATACAAAGTGCAAGGGATCAGGGGAATGAGGGAGTGGTAAAGTATAGGCATGACAGTATACAACAATAGAATACAGGCATAGCAAGTGGAAGTTAGGAATAGGCAACAATCATATTACAAATTTAGCAGGTAAGTCAGAAGAGACCAGACCTGGTAAAACACTAAAACAAAGATTCAATTGCATGTTGAGCAATAGAAGCATAAATAGAAGAAAATCAGGAAGATAATGAACTGAAACAATAATAATAAACACATTGATTGGAAACTTGAAGATTAATTAGGACATACCAGTAAGAGGGCAAAAGCAGAAGAGAGCAAAGTGATAGCAATATTAGCCTTGGTTTACAGCCGGCTAATAATAGGAAAAAGTAGAGAACAACAGATAGCAAGAGAGAAAGAAAGAAAGAGCACAAGAGAGAGTAGTATAGAGAGCCTTCAAGAAGGAAATAACTCTACTGGCCGCACTAACTGAGGAACCTCTCCATTCCAGCCTAGGCAACTCGGGCATGGCCAAAGTAACCGTCTTGGCATGGAAATCCAAGATGGCATGATGAGGAGATAGCCAATCCATGCCCAGGATAATCTCGAAATCCACCATGTCGAGCAATAGAAGGTCTGCTCTAGTCTCGAACCCACAAAAGGTGATCACACAAGACCGATAAACCTGGTCTACCACCACAGAATCGCCTACAGGACTGGACACATATATAGGAGAACCCAAGGACTCGCAAGGAACATCCAGAAAACAAGAAAATAAAGTTGACACTTAAGAATAAGTAGATTCTGGATCAAATAACACTGATGCCTCCCTACCACATACTGAAATAGTACCTGTGATCACGGCGTCTGAGGCCACTGCATCTGCTCGGGCCGGAATAGCATAGAATCTGGCTGGAGTACCTGAAGACTGACCTCCGCTGAATGGAATAGGATCTAGCTGGTCTCCCCCCGATTGGCCTCCACTTCTGGGACGACCTCTACCAGCCTGTCCTCCACCTCTGGGTGGACGGAACGCCGGTGCTGAGTATGTAGGCTGATAAGTCTGCTGAACAACCTTTCCCCGAAGTCTGGGACAAGTCCTCCTCATATGGCCTGAATCCCCACACTCATAGCATCTCACTGGAGGCATGGCCTGCTGCCCTGAAGAAGAAGAACCCTAAATAGCTGGGGGACGGTGAGAAACCTCTGGCATAGCAAAAAAGTAAGGACTGGGAGAACCCTGATGACCTGAATACCTGGCGGAGGAACCCTGAATGGATGGTGGGCGGTAAGAACTCTCCGGCATGGCACTGAAGTAAGGCCTTACTGGAACACCACGGGGAGGTGGTGGAGGCTAGGATGGCCTCTGCTGAACTGACCCCTGCCCCTGCCTGGGGCGCCTCTGAAATCTCCCGAAAATCTAGCCCTCTTATCCTGCTGACCCTGATCTCTGCCCCTCGATCCGGCAAGCTATCTCGACCACAAGCTGATAAGGAGTACCCATCTCCACCTCTCGAGCCATGTTGGCCCTAATACCTGAGTGCAACCCAGCTACAAATCTTCGCACTCTCTTAGCATCCGTAGGAAGAATTTTGAGGGCATGACGGGACAACTCTGAAAACCTGGCCTCGTAATCCGTCACTGTCATCTGTCCCTGCTCTAGCTGCTCAAACTGATACCGCAGCTCTTCCCTCTCAGAGGGTGGAATATACCTGTCCAGGAACAGCTGAGTGAACTGCTCCCATGAGAGAGGAAGGGAACCTACGGGCCTACCCAAGATGAATGACTGCCACCATCTGCGGGCCCTGCCCTCTAGCTGAAAAGTAGTGAAATCAACTCTGTGGGACTCCAAAATCCTCATGTTGTGCAGTCTGTCCCTGCACCTATCAATAAAGTGCTGGGCATCCTCGCCCCTCTCACCTCTGAAGACAAGAGGGTGCAATCGAGTCCATCTATCAAGTAACTTCTGCGGATCGCCGTCCGCAGCTGGTCTAAGCTCAGGTGCTACTGCTGGCTGTGCTCCACCCGTGGGCAGAGTATCCGGAGTCTGATATACCACCGCTGCATGACCTGCGGCCTGGGTGGTAGGGGTCTGAACTCCCCCTCCCGCCTGAGATATATCAGGATCCGCTGGAAATAAACCAGCCTGAGTCATAGTATCCATGAACCACATCATACGGCCCATGACCTCCTGGAAGCCCGATGCTGTCGTGAAATCCATCGGAGCTGGATCTGCTGGGGGCACCTCACCCTGCTCCTCAGGGATAGGGTCCTCTAGGGTTCTAATAGGGTAACTCTGGGACGCCCTCGTCCCCTACCTTGGGCCGGTGCCCTCCCCCAACCTCTGCCATGGCCTGGGACTACGGGGGTAGCGGCATCTCCCGAGCCTGAAATATCAGTTGTACGAGTCCTCACCATCTGTGAGAGAATAGAAGAGCGAGATTTAGTAAGAACATCGATTGCACGATAGAATAAGAATAAAGAGAGGTTTTCCTAACACCCTGTAGCCTCCCGAAGATAAAAACAGACGTCTCCGTATCGATCCGCAAGACTTTACTAGGTTTGCCTGTGACTTGTGAGACCTACGTGAACCTAGAGCTCTGATACCATGTTGTCACGACCCAAATTCCTACTCTGGTCATGATGGCGCCCAACACCGAAGTCGGGCAATCCAACACTTGTTACTAACGACATTACTTAAAGAAATGAGATGTTCAAATACTTATCCAGTTTTAATTTAAGTAGTCCTTAAATGAAAGTGAGGAAGTGAGGCAATGTAATTTAAAGTAACTCAAAAATCGTTTGCCAGCTTAAAACAGAGTAGTATAATACTAGTGAATCACTACGTGTGCCAAGACCTAGTGTCACAAGTCCACAAGCGACGAGTGGAATATACAAATAGACAAAATGAATGTACAACTGTCTGAAAGGGGGTAGACAGAAATATCCCAAAGGTAATAGAAACTCCATAGTGCCGCTGCAGAACGCCAGGAAGAGAAGCTCACCGTGTAGTCAATTCCCGCTAGTACTCTCAGCGACGAACACCCGAATGGTGACCAGGTGCAACAACCTCAGAACCTGTACAATTAAGTACAGAAGTGTAGCATGAGTACATATAAACAAATATGTATCCAGTGAATATCCCGTCTAAACTCGAAGAAGTAGTGACGAGAGGTAGACGTGTTACTCACTAGAGTCGTTATCAATACTATGATTTAATGAATCTAGACAGGAATAACATTTATGGAAAGCAAGTAGACATGGAGCATCCGTACATAAAGATAACGATCAACCTGCAAGGGCCAAGTAACAATATTTAATAAAAATCACAAGTTGCTTTCCCACAGAACAATTGAATTGGAAAGAATAATAATAAGACTCTCAATCAAGCACATAGCATATAATATGCCGAGGCGTACGGCCGAAGCGATGCAAAAATTTAAATGTGCACTGCCGAGGGTCTAGCGGCACGAACCATAGATGCATCTATTACCCCGCTCGCGAATTGATCATGTGACGCGGTTGACATAAATATAAGGCTACCCCGCTCACGAGTTATACATGCGACACGGGTACTCGTAGACATACACAGAATTATCAGGAAATTAAGGAATTTATCATGGATTATTCTTAAATTTAGAGATTTAAGCACTTAAACTTACACATAGCTTCCGAAATTCTCATGTCAATTGAAAGGATAATAAGCAACCAGGAACACAAGTAAAGATGTAGGTAAGGAACATAGAGGCATGCTTGTGAAAGCCTAAATTCTACCCGACACAACAAAGTAGTAGCTACGCACGGACTCTCATCATTTTGCGCGTACGTAGCCCGCGCAAATAAGGACAAATTCAATCGTTTACATTTACCTATGGGGACAATTCCCTCTTACAAGGTTGGAAATGAGACTCACCTCGCGTAGAATCTATTTCCCGGCCAAGAACGCGCCCGAAACTCCACACATTACACCCGAGGACTCGAAACTAGTCAAATGATATATAAATATGTCAATGCATGCTCAAGGTATGGAAATTCTCCTACTTATTTAGTAAATTCACTATTCTTGAAGAAATCCCAAATATACCCCCGGGCCCACATGCTCGGATTCCGGAAATTTTCGAAGATAACACTCACCCATAGCCTAAGGATCATTAATATGTAAGTTTTATATGATTTCATGGTAGAAAAGTGGTGAAACTTCCTAAAGTTCATCAACCCTAGGTTTTCACTCTATCCCCTATGATTTCCACTATTTAGATGTTAATATACCTAAGTTTTAGTGTAAAAATCTAACATGTATATAGAATTTACTTACCTCTTAGTAGTTAGGTTGTGGAGAGTTCTTCCCAAGCTCTCAAGTCTTCAATGGAGGTGTAAAATGGAAAAAATGAAGGAAATTCCGTGTTTAAGTGTAAGTGCACTGCCTGGCCTACAGGGCTTCCGCACTTGCGGCTCGAGGACCGCACCGGCGGTCTCGCGCCTGCGAGCTGGGTCTCGCACCTGCGGAGTTGGACGGGAAAGACTAGGCCCGCACCTGCGGAGCTGGAGATCGCACCTGCGGTTTCGCTCCTGCGAAATTAAATCTGCACCTGTGGAATTCTCGCACCTGCGAGGCAGACCTGCGGCTGGGCAACCTTACTTGCGGTCACACCAGATCAGGTGCACCAGCTGCATCTTTAGCTGGTTTTTGGCCTCGTGTGGTGTCCGGGAGGCACCTGGGCCAACCCGAGCCCCCGTCCAATTATACCAACAAGTCCTAAATCATAATACGGACTCGCTCGAGCTTTCGGAACACCCGAAACAACGCTAAATCTCAAAATCACCCTTCAAAACCCATAGGATCAAACTTAGAATTTCTAAGTTCTTGAATTTGGTTTCAATGCGCCGAACCGACCTATACTACTCGGAATGAAACCAAATTTTGCAGGAAAGTCATGAATGACATAACGGAACTATTCTCGGTCTCGGAATTCCGTTCGGACCTCGATAACATAAAATCACGTTCCAAACCAATATTTCAAACTTAAGGAAACTCTATTTCGCTATTTGGCTCGAAATGCTCCTGGGTCATCCAAAACCCATTCCGGACATACGTACAAGTCCAAAATCATTATACGAAGCTACTGGAATCGTCGAAACTCGATTCCGATGTCGTTTAATCAAAATATTGACCGAAGTCAAACTTGGCTTTAAAAGCCAACCTTAAGGACCAAGTGTTCCTATACTATTCCAAACACTTCCAAATCCCGAACCACCCATCCCCGCAAGTCACAAATCATGATAAGCCACTACGGGAAGTATTATTTGGGGGATCGGGGTCGGAATACGCAAAACGACCAGTCGGATCGTTACACTGGGCCTGGCCGGGCCGTGTTGGGAAATTATTGAACCGCACGGATAGGGGTACCGGGACGGTTACAGGTTATTCTTAACGGATTTAACGGGTTTGGGTAAATCCGGGTAAAAACTAAACTGTTTGGGTTAGGGGTTTACCGGGCCGGGCCGGGTTACAGTATATTTTTATTTTTATTTTATAATTTTTGTACAACTATTGTAATTTATATTAATATAAAGTAAAAAATATAAGAATACAATGAATATGGAAAAATATTGCACTTATAAATTGCAAATGCAATATTTATTTCAAATTTCAAAATTCATTTCAAAGTTACAACTTACAAGTTACAAATTGAAAGGTTTACATTTGACAAGTAGTTAATTCAAAGGTTTTGTATTGCCCTTGTAAGTTCTTCATAATCAATATGAACTGATTGTCCTTCTTCTGGAGTGTTAAATTCAGATAGGTTACCATGTGTTAATATATCTCCAGGTTCCTCGTCTTCTGGGCTATCACCATCTTCATGTCCTTGATTTCTTCGTTCGATCTAATCCAATCTCTGAAACATACTAAAACTTCCAAAGCATTGCTTCCTAATGAGTGACAAATGTCTCTTAGTTGTTGTCTTGCTTGACTAAATGCACTCTCTGATGCAACAGTTGAAATTGGCACATTCAGCACGTCCCGAGCCATAGCGGAAAGAACAGGAAATTGCTTTTCATTCTCACGCCACCATCCCAACGCTGAAAATTCCTTTGTGCGAATCTCCTTTTGCTTCTGCAAGTAGAATTGAAGTTCATCAATGTTCCTGCTACTGGTTTGAGTTGTAGCAAATGTAGAAAAAATATTAAAACTATCAACTATTTCATCATCATACAAAGTAGTAGAACTTGAAGAAGTGGTACACTGCATAGTGGGATTAACATTGGCTACATTATGAGCAACATCATCAACTATACTTACATAATAATTATATAATTGTTGTAAATTATCATTTAGATTGTTCATACAAGTAAAATATCCGGGGTTTCAGTTGATCCAATCTCCATGTAAGTATATAAAACATTGATTAATTGGTGACAATCAGTCATCCTATTAGAAGGATTTAAAATAGCACCAATTAAGTAAATCTGAGGAATTGGAAAGAAATATTTTTTGAATTTGTCTTGCATTTCGTCAACGGCAACCCTATATTTTTCTTTCTTCTTAAATTCAAAGAGTAGAAAAGAAATTTTAGCTATATGTACTAAAACTAGTGTAACAGTAGGGTAGTATGCTCCAAAACATTCAACAGTAGCTATATAAACTTTATGTAAAAATTGAACAACATCATTAATGACCTCCCAAGTAGCAGATGTTAACATACGGTTTGGATCAGTACAATACGCATTAGCAACTTCAGTTATTGGAAATCTATATTTGTAGCAACATTTTAAAAATATGTATGTATAATTCGACCTAGTAACAATTTCGTCTGGCATGAATCTTGGTTTAAGGTTATACTCAGTACACTTATTCTTATATTCCCTAATTCTAGATTGTCTGTTATTTCCTTGAATAACACCAAGTGCTCTTCTAACATGATTAATCTCAGTTGCAAAAAAATCAAGGCCACTTTTAACAATTAAATTATAAATATGACATGCACACCTAACATGAAACATTTCTTCAAGTGGTGGTTGCAAATGCATTTTTAATAATGAAATTGTGGCAGTATTGTTAGAAGCATTATCAAAAGACATACACAATACTTTTTGGTTAAGATTATAAAATTCAACAACTTCGCAAATAGTACTACTTATAAACACAACAGTATGACTCTGATCTTCATCATATTTAAAAGCGATAATACATTTTTGCATACAAAATAAACCATCTATCCAATGACATGTAATTGTCAAATAATCATTTTCATTAACAGCATGGCCAATATCAGAAGTTAGAGAAACTCTACAAGGAAGGTGCTCAACCAAATAACGTATGTATGTTTGATACTGTCCATGAAGTCTAAAGATATCAGCTCTACAAGTACTTCTAGGGATACCTTTAAATAAAAGATTATAAATCTTTTGAATATACATAATAAGATATGATGAAGAAGCAAAAGAAAAAGGTAGACAACCCAAAGCAATCATTTTTTCTAACTCCTCACGATCCTTCATTTTATCATATTTCATAAGTCCTCCAGTAGTAGGGTTAAGAGTTGTCTGATTTCCATCACCATTAGATCCCCATTCTTTGGGATGATCAACTCTCATATGTCTACCAAGAGTCATAGTCCCCCCTAAATTTCCTCCAGTCAGATGTTTAAAATCAAGTTTACAAAGTTTGCATTTAACTCTGTCAGTATCTTCTATTCCGAAATCTTCTTGTAATTAGTAGTCGGAGCCACAGGTGGTCTACTTCTAGTACCACGACCACCACCCCCGGTAGCAGCTCCAACACTACTAGGTGTAACTGGTATCTCATCTTTCATTTCTAATTCATTATCTTCTATTCTGAAATCTTCTTGTAATTGTTCATAATCTATATTAGTAGTAGGCGATATTTCAGAAACATATGTAGAGAGTGGGGTATTACTACAAGATGCTGAAGAACTACCTCTTTTTTTATTTTCCCTACTAGAAACCTTTTTACACGCTCTTTTGGCAGCATTAAACATATTATAAATATTTAAGTACAAGCAAAAATTAAATATGCAAATAAAATATTAAATAAGAGAAAGATTTAGAGGGAGTGCACCGAATCCGGAAATAAATTGAGCACTTGATGATTACGCAACTCCAATGTTACCACGAAGAAACGTCAATTATTCCAATTTTGAAGTTCAATTGTTCAAACTTCAAAACCCGAATGATAAAATAAATTTTATGATAAATTAAATTTAAAAAAAAGAGCCAAATATTTGATTGCACTTTAGAAGATGAATTGAAGATTCGAGAATGAGAGAATGAGAGAAATTGAGATTAAGAAATGAGAGATGAGTAAAGAAATGAAGAAGAGGGGGGTGTATTTATAGTTTTACACAAGGTTAAATTTGTAAATAAAAAAAGTGTTAATTTTTTTAAAAAAGGCCCAAAAAGGGCCATTTGTGCAAATCTACCGTTGGGCAACGGCTCCCTGCCAAGGTGACCGTTGCCAACAGATAAGTGGGCCCCAATTATTAAAAAAATAAGAAAAAACAAAAAAAAATTGACCGTTGTAACCGGTCCGGTTAACCTGGTAAGTGGTACTATTCACTTTGACCGGGTTTGACCAGTCCGATTAACCGGTACCCAAACCACGAACGAACCAACCCCCTCAACCCCTCCTACCCAGCCTACCCGTCCCCCTTCATAGCGGGCCGGTCCGGTTTTGGTTTTAACCGGTCTGGGCCGGTCCGGTTCTAGTTTTAACCGGTCTGGGCAAGTCCGGGTTCGCGTCAAACCGGTCCGTTTAACAGGTTTAGCCGAGCCTAACCTCGACGAAGTAGTGACGAGGCTAAGGCGGGGCAATGCAACGTAACCTGTAATAATATATATATATATATATATATATATATATATATAACAAAGCAGAAAAATAATTCTAAACAAAACTGTGATGACCCAAAAGGGTCATCTTATGTAAATTTAATTATGACTGTGTTTCGAGGCCCCGAAAGCCTCTGTCAATTCCACCTCGATGTGCATGCGCAACCCGGGCGCGTAGCCGGGAAGCCTTTATGTGGAAACTTGATAAAGAGTTGAATTTATGATAATTAATTGAATAAAGTTGACTTTGGTCAACATTTTAGGTAAATGGACCCGGATCCGTGATCTGACGCTCCCGGAAGGTCCGTAGAAAAGTATGGGACTTGGGCGTATGCCCGGAATCGAATTCCGAGGACCCAAGTCCGACAAATAAATTTTTAAAGAAAATTATTTTCTAAAAATAATAAAGGCTTATAAAAATGAACCTTGATGTGAAACCTGTGCTGCCGGGCCCTTATTATGGGTGCGGAGCCCGGAACAGGCTCAATATGTGTTATTTAAGTTATCTGTGAAATTTGGTAGAAAAGGACTTGATTTGACGGGTTTCGGATCAAAATGGGGAATTTAGAGTTAGTGAAGTTCTGAGGATTTTCATAGAACTTGAAATTTGGTTTTGAATGTAATTTTATGCTACCGAGGTCCGAATGCAATTCCAAGACCGGAAATAGTTCCGTTATGTCATTTATGACTTGTCTGCAAAATTTGAAGTCATTCCAAGTAGTATAGACCTGTTCGGCTCATTGAAGTGAATTATAGAATAAAAGATTTCTTAAGTTCTTAAGTTGATTCAATTTGGTTTTGGGGTTGAATTTTGAGTTTCTTTGTTGTTTTTCATGTTCCGGAAGTTCGAGTGAGTCCGTATCATGAATACAGACTTGTTGGTGTCTTTGAACGGGGTCCCGAGGGGCTCGGGTGAGTTTCGGACCCCTCGGAGTTAATTCCAAAACACTAGAATTTTTCTATCTGGTTTTCTTCAGTGCGTTTGCAGGCAATCAGCTGCAATCGCACAAGAGGTTGGACCTGGGGTGGGAAAATGACCTGTGTGATCACACAGGTCTATCCGCAATCGCACAGGGTGTGCTTTGACTGTGCCTTTTTTTTTTGTTCTCCGCGATCGCACAAGCTGCCTACCACCCCCCCCCCCTTCCTGCTACTCTCTGCGATCGCCAGCCTTCAGCTGCGATCGCACTATGCTTCCTGAGGGCCCTGGGCAATTGCCCTGTGCGAACGCACTGACCCAGCTGCGATCGCATAGAACAAGCAACTCGGCAGTGTATTTTAATACGGGACCCAACCCATTTTTCCTCCATTGTCATCTTCCTCCTCAAGGTTTTGAGAGCATTTTAAGGGGGTGTTCCACCATTGTCATCAAGGTAAGTTAATTCCTTAGTTTTCATGATTTTAACACCAATTCCTAATGAAATTCCCTTCTAATTATCTTAAAAATTCATAGAAATTGATAGAAATTTAGGGATTTTGGGAAACTATGAATTACTCATTTTTGCCATGAATTCAAGCAAGGACTTGCATAATTATGATCCTTAGACTCCGGGTAATTGATTCCTTCAAGAATTTTTGAAATCCGAACGTGTGGGCTCGGGGTCGAAATTCCAAAAACCTTCAAGAATGCTTAATTTTAGGATTTCTTGTTAATTCTCCTTTTTGGAACTGAAATTGAATCAATTATACCATGTTTGGCTAGTTGTGAGCCGTCGAGGGTAGATTTCGGAGATTCGGGTGCATCCTTGATTCGGGGGGTGATATCGTGACGAGGTGAGTCTCCTTTCTAACCTTGTAAGAGGGAATTGTCCCCCCAGGTATTTTTAAATGCTATGTGTACTTGTTTGGGGGCTACGTACGCAGCAAGTAAGGAGAGTCTGTATGAAGTGTCTATTATTGCTTGTCCGGGTAGTTAAGCCAAAGCATGTTCATTGTTTTCCCCTGTCATAATGTAAATATGCTATGTGCTTCTGTTGTGATTGGTGATGTTTCATCTAAAGGATAGTGGTACTTGACTCGTTTCCATTAATCTTTGATTACACTATGGGATCGGTCCGTACGCCACAACGGAGTGATGAGAGTGATTACACTATGGGATCGGGCCGTACGCCACTGCGGAGTGATGAGAGTGACTATATGATGGGATCGGGCCGTACGCCACGGCGGAGGGATGAGAGTGATTAAACTATGGGATCGGGCCGTACGCCACGGCGGAGTGATGGGAGTGATTACACTATGGGATCGGGCACGCCACGGCGGAGTGATGAGAGTGATTACACTATGGGATCGGGCCGTACGCCACGGTGGATACAGGACTGGCTTGATTTCAACAGTGTTTGGATACCTCATATTGAAGCATTTTGAGGTTTGTTTATCTCACATGCCTACTGCTTTCCTTATATCCTGTCTAGTATTATTACTGTTGGATCTTAGTGAGTATCGAGTCGACTTCTCGTCACTACTTCTTCGAGATTAGACGGGATACTCACTGGGTACATATTTATTTATGTACTTATGCTACACTTTCTTCTCTTTTTTGTACTTGACTGTACATGTCCGGAGGCTGGTACGTCTGATTATCAAACCGGTGCTAGATATTGATAGTGTGGTCATACTTCACGGTGAGCTGCTTTCCTGGCGACTTCCCAGCAGCACCCTGGAGTTCTTTTGTTATATTCTCTGTCCATTTCATTCAGACCGAGACTCTGTATATATTGTAGTCATTGTATATTCAGTAGTTGCCCGTGACACTCGTGACACTAGTTCATGGCACACACGCAGTTTGTATTTTGGGTTTGGGCTATGTATCCATACATGTGCTTCGGTTTGGCCCCGTGCCTTACTATATTATTATGATGTTTATGTCGTATCATGCTAGCATTATGTTAACTACTTAAAATTAGTGATTTCCGACATGTTTAGATCAGACGGGCAAGGGGATATCATCTAGTATTTTCTATATTGGCTTGCCTAACCCCGTTGTTGGGCGCCATCTCGACCCGAATTGGGATTTGGGTCGTGAAAAAAACGAGAACAATAAACTTGTAACAATAAATAAAATAGTTCAGTTGCCTTTCCAGGCCTCAGCAATAACCAAAATCTTACATAAATTTCCAAAATTTCCAAGTTTGACTTTTTATAATAATAATAAGTTTAAAATAATAGAGTAAAACAATAATTTTTCAAATCTTTGCTTTTTTTGGAAAATCAGTAAAAATATAGTTGTCCTCCCTTATTGCTCCTTGTTGCGGCATGCAAACCGCTCCCACCTTTCCACCCTTATTACACCTTGTTGCAGCGTGCAACCCGCTCCCACCAGACATATCATATCAATTTATTTATTTATGAAAACTTTCACAATTCAGGCCAAGCCTTTCACAACACTTATGTCTCAACAATTTTAAAAAGAAAACAGTATAGCTCATAAGATGTTTCCAATATCATTTCATAATGAAACCAACCAGAATATATGTAAATATCGTAACGTTGTCATCCGGCTCAATCTTTATGTACCATAACAAAATCAAAGGAAAAGACAACACTTTTAACACATTTGCAACAATACTTAGCAATAATCTGATGAAACCAAATAGTCATGTAAACCTCAATGATCACAAAATAGTTAAACCAGGAAGCAAATAAATGAGAAACGGGGAAAGGGATCATGTTAAACAATAATTTGGTAGTGCATAGGTACTCGTCACCTCACCTATACACTACACACAAGTAATTTCACATAACAATCAGGTTGGGGATTCCTATTCCCTCATGTCAAGGTTAAACCAAGCATTTACCTCGATGTCTCAAGCAAATCACTACTCTAGCACAACCTTTCTTTTAGGATTTGTCTCTAATCCGCTCGAATCTAATCACAATTGGTTCACTATTATCAATTATTGCTTAAAGGAATTAACTTTATTTACAAACTATGAATTTACTATGTTTTCTTATCAAACTACAAAAATCTACTCCGCGCCCGCTTGGTCTAAACTCGAGGTTCGGACCAAAACCCGTTTACCCATTCTCCCCCGAGCCCGGATATGCAATTGGTTTTTGAATCCGACCTCAATTCAAGGTCTAAATCCCCAAATTTGAATTTTCTAAGGTCTACCCAAAAATCCCAATTTTTACCATGAAAACTCTAGATTCTAAGTTGAAATCTTGTTAAAAGTTGTTAAGGAATGAAAGGAATTAGTTAAAGATCACTTACCGATAAATTGGAGGAGTATGGGTCTTTGAAAATAATCTATGCAGGTTTGGGGTTTGAGAGAATTGAAAAATGGGTGAAAATCCCGTCAAAAATTTCATTTAATAGGCTGCGGATGTCGCATTTGCGATCCGTAGTTCGCATTTGCGACATCTGGCACCAGCAATTTTTGTCCGAGACTAAAATGGGCATAACTTCCTCATACGCTGTCCAAATTCGTTGATTCTTTTTCCTATGGCTCCGTAATTACGATAATGATTTAATAGTTCAATAAAAACTGAATTTGGAGCTCATTTTCTTAGTGTGGTATCATTTATGCTTGAAGAAACGACGATGAAGCATAAAAAACAAGCGCAACATAGCCTAAACCTATCTGAAACTCACCAAGACCTCGAGGCTCCAAACCAAACATGCAAGCAAGTTTAAAAATATCATACAGACTTGGTTTTGCGATCAAATTTTCAAAATAACATCAAAAACTACAAATTTAACCTCAAAACTCATGATTTTCTCAAGAACACTTAAATTTTTTAACTTTTCAACCGAACGTCCAAATCACGTTAAAGCAATTCTGATTCTCCCCAAATTTCACATATAGGACTTAAATATCATAACAAACTTGTACCGGGCTCCGGAACCAAGATACGGGCTCGATAGCAACGAGTTCAAACATTGATTCATTTTTTTCCTTTAAAAACCGGCACAACAATTTTCTTCAAAAACTGTTTTCCAAGGCTAGGGACCTCGGAATTCAATTCCGGGCATACGCCCGAGTCCCATATTTTACTGCGAACCACCCGGAATTGTCGGTACACAGATCCAGATCTGTTTACTCAAAGTGTTGACCACAGTAAACTAAAACCAAATTTTAACTCTAGAAATCTTTATTTCTCGTATTTTCACATAAAATCTTTTTGGATTCATGCTCGGACTGCGCATGCAAATCGAGGTAATTGAAATTAGTCCTTTTAAGGCTAATGAGACTGGAATGGGGTCTTAATCCATAATATGACCCTTTAGGTCATCACAATCTCCCCCTCTTAAACAAATGTTCGTCCTCGAACGGACATAGAATATTACTCGGTTTGAATTTTGGAGTTAACTACTCTGCCTATTCGTCTCGGACTCCCAAGTAGTTTTCTCAACGGCTGATCTCTCTACTGCACCCGAACTGAAGGAACATTCCTTTAATTTTTTTTTTTTGGGAAACAATAATGAAGAGGGGATGCTATTCACCCGTTGGAAAAAATATTGGATAATCGCTTAGAAATCGTCGATTGAGGCTCATTATATCCATCATTTGAAAATGTGAAAGAGGGTCAAGAAGAGTCCACTACGAGGGAAATGTGAATTTTACTTGGAAAATTCAAGAATTGAACATCCGCCAACCAACTCCACGAGTATTTGTGATACCAAGAGAATGAGGACTTAAAGTCAACCGGCGTAATTGAAAGTATGGTTGAAGTTGAGTCTAGTCCGAGGAAAAACATAGGACATCAGAATTCCTAGAAGAATTGAATTTTGAAGGTTTGACAACAATTGTTCATACATTAAATATTTGGAGGCACTGTCTATAGGGTGTGTCGGCTGAGGTTTTCACAGACCATTGCAGTCTTCAGTACGTGTTCTAGCAAAAGGATCTTAATTGTAGACAGAGGAGATGGTTGATGTTATTGGAAGATTACGACGTCACATCCCAAGCCTTTCTCAACATCGGACATGGGTGGTGATGTGGAAATTCAACTACACGATTCAAAAGAGATTACGAGGAGGAGGAACAAAGTCACACCATTTACAATTTGAAAAGAATAATAGGACAAATAACATTTCTCACATGAAACCGAGAAGTGCAAAGTGGATAAATTAGAGTTCGGCTTGATCATCAACCTATCATTCTCACTGTTCGTGGTCACAAGCTTGATTCCAAATTAGGTGACCAATATCTATTTCCCAAGCGGCGAGAAAAGGGTAATAATTAATTCAGGTTGTGCCATGTCGTTAAATATGGCGCTTGGTGAGAGCAATCCATTATATCTTAATTAATTAGTTGTTCTAACAATTAGGATTGTTTAGTACAGGATTATTTTATAATTATTTTATTATTATCTTATATTGTTATTATTATTATTATAAAATATTTCATTATGAATATTGTTTTATTCTTATTTTTATCTTATTAAAAAAAAATTGAATTGGAGTTCGCATTTGCGAACTGGACAGTTCTGGGGGGGGGGGGGGGGGGGGGGGCGCATAAATGCGACCCGGGTGTCGCAAATGCGACACCTGATTGCCTTTAAGGGGTATGACGGTTTTCATTTGCAGAAAACTGAAAAGTTCATTTTGGGACTCAAGGGAACAGACGATTAAGTTCTTCCCAACCTTCAAATTCTCAATTCCTAACTTCTAGGTGCAACAATCAAGTAAATTTGCTTAACCCTTACATCTTCTTCTTCTTCTTTTCCAATTATTTTCTCAAAAACCTAGGGCTTAGAAGAAATTCAGGTTTTTTGTGCACAAAACCTTAGAAATCACTAATCTCGTGTTTTCATTTGTTGGGTGAGGTTGGTTGAGAGTATTAATGTAAAGACCCGTAAAATATCTTGCTTAAAATAATGCCCGAATAAGTCCCCGAGTGGTTAACTCTGAGAAATTCTTAAAACGGACCTTAATTTTTGTAAAAATACCCCAGATTTGAAAGGACTTAATTTTTCCAGAAATTGGGGGTTATGCGACGCACTATGCGATCGCATAACGTGTATGCGGACCGCATAGTGGTCGCATACACGGGCAGATCGCTTCCCAATTGAAGGGGTGTTATGCAACGCATAATGCGATCGCATAACGTGTATGCGATGCATAATGCGATCACATAATGAGTATGCGGACCGCATAGTGGTCGCATACCCGGGAAGAATGTTATCAAAATTTAGGCCACCTGGGCGCCATTCTACGGTCCAATATGCGGACCGCATGTCAGGAATGCGATCGCATTCCTGACCGCATATTCGACACGATCTTTTAATTTTCTAAATTTTTATACCCNTAGAGAAGGAAAGGTCAAAGTGAATTTCAAGGTCTCTCAGGCCTGGCAATTCGAGTAATCCCTTTCTTCCCCATTCTAGCAGGTAAGGGTTCCCAACCCCTTTTCTTTCTTTTCATTAATTTTCTGATTTTTAAACAAAGGGAGGGTTGGCCTGGATTGATTCTTAGAAATATTAGCTAAGACCTTGCATGCATGTTTAATAATGGTGCTAATCTAGTAAGAGGGAGTGGGTTGGGGAAAACTTCACAAAGATAGGGTTGGTAATCTAATGGGTTCACATAGTGCTTGACAAAATGCTTGAGAGAGTCCGAATTGCATGCATGACTTCAAATTCTGAGTTGAATATGTCTAATTGTGAACTAGATTGACGGTACTAGTCGGTTCGGTGGTTGTGGGTTAAAGTTGAAAAGGGAAACTCGACTCCAGGTATGTATGGCTAACTTTAATCTTTGTAAAATCACTTGTGGTGTTCGAGCATACGGTACGTGTATTGTTATAAATATGTGCAACTGGTTGTACGAATTATGTTGATGTCTGAAGTGTAATACTTGTCTGTCTTTAGTTTACCACCACACTACCACGTTATGAAAACGGTGTTAAAGGGATAATGAATCCAAGATGTATGAATGTATATGCTTAGGGCTGTGTAAAGAAGTTGTATTCTTATTGCTGAAATTTTCTATGATTGAACTGTGATTTGTCATCGTTGGTGTGATTGTAATTGTCAGGTGGGATCGGGTTGCGCGCTGCAACAGGGGAGATAAGGGTGATATGTGAGAAGTGATAAGGGTGTGATTGAAATTGTCAGGTGGGATCGGGTTGCGCGCCGCAACAATTGTCAGGTGGGATCGGGTTGCACGCCGCAACAGGAGAAATAAGGGTGAGATGTGAGGAGGGACAAGGATGGAATTGAAATTGTGATTTTGATGAAGTGAAAAATTGTGGAACTTCCATTGTATGTCTTTCTATGTCTTGTGCAGTAATTGTGTGACTCTCTGTCTGTCTCTTGCCTGCGCATTATTGAGTTTACTTTGAGTAAAGTTTGTTCATGCATACCAGTACAATTCAAATGTACTGACGCCCCTTTTTGCCAGGGGCGCTACATTCTTGTGATGATTTTAGGTAGTTCTATAGCAGGAACTTCAGCACACCAACAGTAGTGCCTCCCCCCTCGTCCTATCAGCGGTTGTGGTGAGCCCCTCTTCTCTCGGGGCCCAGTGTGGCTCATGCCATCTTTCCTCCCGGATTCTTACTTTGGTACTTGTGTAAGGTATAGCCGGAGCCTTGTTACCGGCAAGTATTGTATAACTCCCTTGTACTCTTAGAGGCTCCGTAGACACAATGTGGGTAATGTACATATGTATTTTGGGTAAGTAACGGTACGGTTCAGAATCATGATCCACGTTGGTAAATGTTGCATGTATTTTGTAAGTATTTTGTATCATATGTTGGTAATGATAAAAAGTAGAAATGAATCCAAGTTGTAAGTTTATGCTTAAGCCTAAATGGCTATTTCACATGAATAATGTATACTGAAATCATGGGGTAACGTGTGGTATAGGAAAGGCAATTCCAGGTCCGCTTGACCGGGGTCCTCCGGTTGAGTGTCGGTCGTGTCCCTCGGTTTTGGGGCGTGACAATTAAATCCAACAATGGGTTAGAAACTTGTGAATTTTTTTAGTGCCATTGGTTATATAGAAACAGGGGTAACAATTTGGGTTTAGATTGTTTGGAATTTCTTTGCATTTTATGGTCGTATGTGAGGTTTATTGCATGATTTAATATGTAAAGACTATTTGGGGTGTTTTGGGGGTGTTTAGAAGTGATTTCATGGAAGAATTTTTTTACAAATTAGGGATTGTTCTAGGGCTGGGGACGACGAGTTTGCATTTGCGAAGGGGAGTTCGCATTTATGAACTCTGACTGTTCTAGAGGACTTCAAAATTGAGAAGAATTGCTCGCAATTGTGATCTAGGGATCCTCGCTTTTGCGAAGAAGTAGGTAGCAAATGCGGGGACTGTTGCCTTTGCATTTGTGAAGGAGATATCACAAATGCGACTTTGGGGGGGGGGGGGGAA
>ML241808.1:29576-64662 GCA_005239495.1 Nicotiana undulata
GGGGGGGGGGGGGGGGGAACTAAAAACTTCGCATTTGCGAAGAAAATGTCGCAAATGCGACATCAGGGAGCGAGCACTTGCATTTTTTGAAATTTTTGAAATTTTTTCTAAGTATGGTTTCAACTGTCCTATCACTCTTTTGATATCTAACATTCATTTTGCAACATATTTCATAGTTATACCCCGTTTTCATTTAAATGATTTGTTTTGCAGGCACATATATTGAAAATGAGTTCCAACTCCACTGAATCCTTGCCTAGAAGTCCCATGGAACTTGAGGACAACTATGACCAACACTGATTCCTATCACGAGGGTGTCAGAAACAGTACTGCAATGAGCTAATCACGAAGAAGCTGCTCCCGGAGAGTGGAATTGAGATGGATAAAGTTGAGCAACGTCTGCTTGAGTTCTACCGGAAGCTTGTTTCCATCGGCTGGATTTGTTTCTCCCCTACGCCTTGCAGGAAAAATGAGCAATGAGTGAAGGAGTTCTATGCTAATATCCATGCCATTAACATGAAAAAGCCGAAGATGTGAATTCGAGGAAAGATGGTGCATTTTGGGGCAGAAGCTGTGAACAACATCTACCACCTTCCTGACCATGACATGGATCCTTTCTGTGAGAAAGATAATCTCCCAAGGGATTGGTTGGCTTCCAAGCTATTCCCGGGTGTGGACGTTCCTTGGGAATTGGATAAGAAATAATCATCTCCCAAGAGTTCACCGCAGAAGCCAAGATATGGTTAGCTATTGTGTGCAACTGTATCTCTCATGCGTCCAACATCTGGAATGTGCCCATATTGAGAGCACTGATGGTAGCTTGTATCCTTGACGGAATTCCACTCAATGTTGGTGACATCGTCGTTAGTGAGTTAAAGGAGTACCTTCACCTGGGTGGTACGTCACTTTTATTCCCATCTCTTATTACTGAGTTGTGCCAGGTGGCTGGGGTTGAGGAGGATCCAGGGGACAACTGGGTAGAGTCGAGTAAGCCTATCCACCCCTTGAAGAAGATAGGAGAGGGTGGAGTTGTCAAGAGCAAGAAGAGAAAAATGGGATTGCCTCCTCAGGATGAGCCGGTTAGTCAGCCTTCTTCTTTCACCAGTGGTCCATTTGCTGTGTTTTCTGAGGAGATGAGGCAGGTCCGCGAGCTGGTATCTCGACTTCCACATGGACCGGGGGAAACATCTTAGGGGCCCTCTGCATATGTTTCACAGAAAGATTTCAAGAAATAACTTGACGACCAGAAGAAACAGGGGGCTCATTTGAAGCAGCTAGAGAAGGCGTACATGGATTTGGCCACGACACATGGTGGCTTGAGTAGTTCTCATGCAAAGCTGGCAGGTGTACACACCCGGATGAAGAAGAGGGAGCA
This sequence comes from Nicotiana undulata, assembly GCA_005239495.1. Lineage (NCBI taxonomy): Eukaryota > Viridiplantae > Streptophyta > Magnoliopsida > Solanales > Solanaceae > Nicotiana > Nicotiana undulata. Next base: position 30,952 of record ML241808.1, read on the forward strand.
GAAGAGAGACAAGATCTTCATTCGCATGTGGAAGGGTGTGAAGGGGCTGTTTAAGGTGTTGAAGCCTCAGGAGCCACTGCTATTGACTGAGCAGGAGGAAGAGGATGATGTTCCAGCTCCCTAGTCCGAGGAGGAGAGGGAGGAGGGAGTGACAGAGTCTGACACTAAGGGGAGTACATGATGCAGTATTCAGGGGGAGAACCGTTCATCATTTTCACTTTATTTGTTAGATTTCAGCTTAAGGTGGATCCTTGAATAACTTTGAATTGGGATGTAAATTTCTTTAATCTTTTGTAGATTGGTGTTGGGATTTGGTCCTTGTGTTCCTGTGACAACTTAGTTTGTGTTTTATCTTTTAGGTGAATTGGTATCATGTTTTTCATGTTATTTATTATATTTCTGCTTTGTGACGCTACTTGGTTCTCGTGTGGATGGTTATGTTGAAATTATGAAGGGTATGATTTATTTTGAGCGGTGATATCCTTGATAACCGGTTGATATTTTCTCTTTGTTTTACCTCTCCTTGATGATAGATAGCTTTGTGGCTTTCTTTTAGAGAATTGATCTTGTAGTGTGGGTATAATTATGTTAATTTAGAAGGAATGGAAGGTTTAAATTGAGGTTTTGCCCATAGGCTGACATGGTGGCTTTTTTGGTGCCAACATGATTTACTTCCGTATATGAATTTTTTTAATGGTTGAAGCAGGGACTATTATCACACAATATCCCGTATGAATTCTTTCTCTTATATTCACAAAATAGTTTTTCAGGTTATATGTGATTCCCTTTTGATATTCACTGATTCCAATTAGGCCTTGAGTTTTGTTTTCCACTTGAGTTTTCAAGTGCCATGAGTGGGGTTATTTATTGGGAAGTTTCCTTCCGTCCTCTGTGGTTTAGGATTGGTGCTGCGGGAGGACCTGATGTGTCGATCCGTGGGAGAAAAGCACGCATTCCCGCCATTTGCAAGTGAGTAGAAGGATTCAGTCAATGTTAGAGATAACAAGATCCGCATGATAGAGTAGAAGAGAATAAAAATGGAGTTTGTTCCTAACTTGATAGACTCTGAGAGATAAGTACAGACGTCTCCGTACCGATCCTTCAGACTCTATTAAGCTTGTCCGTGAATTGTGAGACCTAAGAAACCTAGTGCTCTGATACCAACTTGTCACGACCCAAATTCCCAACTCTCAGGATCGTGATGCGCCTAACACTATACTTGCTAGGCAAGCCAATGTTAGAACTTATTTAATCATTTCCTTTCCACTTTATTTAAACATGAATAACAAACCCAAACAACCACGAAATCTACTATTTTTCAATAAATGCAATCAGGATTAACATTCGAAATAATAGACGAACCACGAACAAATGCTAATTATACAACTACCCAGGGTCTGGTGTCACAATTCACGAACTACCAAGAATGCTAAAAATAATGGGATGCAAGAATTATATATATGTTTTGAAAGAAGTAAAACAATATCTAAAATTAAGAGAAGACTCCAGGAATCAGCGGACGCCAACAGATATACCTTGTGTCTACGGGGAATGATATCAGCTACTAAAATCTCCTAACACTGAACGTTACCTGAATCTGCACAAAAGAGTGAAGCGTGTAGTATCAGCACAACCGACCCCATGTACTGAGTAAGTGTCGAGCCTAACCTCGACGAAGTAGTGACCAGGCTAAGGCGGGGCAATGCAACGTAACCTGTAACAATATATATATATATATATATATATATATATATAACAAAGCAGGAAAACAATTCTAAACAAAACGAGAACAATAAACTAGTAACAATAAATAAAATAGTTCAGTTGGCTTTTCCAAGCCTCAGCAATAACCAAAATCTTACATAAATTTCCAAAATTTCCAAGTTTGACTTTTTAAAATAATAATAAGTGTAAAATACGTAAAATAGTAAAGTAAAACAATAATTTTTCAAATCTTTGCTTTTTCTTGGAAAATTAGTAAAAATATAGTTGTCCTCCCTTATTGCTCCTTGTTACGGCGTGCAACTCGCTCCCACCTTTCCACCCTTATTACACCTTGTTGCGGCGTGCAACCCGCTCCCACCAGATATATCATATCAATTTATTTATTTATGAAAACTTTCACAATTCAGGCCAAGCCTTTCACAACACTTTTATCTCAACAATTGTAAAAAGAAAACAGTATAGCTCATAAGCTGTATTCAATATCATTTCATAATGAAACCAACCAGAATATATGTAAATACCGTTACGTTGTCATCCAGCTCAATCTTTGTGTACCATAACAAAATCAAAGGAAAAGCCAACACTTTTAACACATTTGCAACAATACTTAGCAATAATCTAATGAAACCAAATAGTCATGTAAACCTCAATGATCACAAAACAGTTAAGCCAGGAAGCAAATAAATGTGAAACGGGTAAAGGGATCATGTTAAACAATAATTTGGAAGTGCATAGGTACTCGTCACCTCACCTATACACTACACACAAGTAATTTCACATAACAATCAGGTTGGGGATTCCTATTCCCTCATGTCAAGGTTAAACCAAGCACTTACCTCGATGTCTCAGGCAAATGATTACTCTAGCACAACTTTTCCTTTAGGATTTGTCTCTAATCCACTTGAATCTAATCACAATTGGTTCACTATTTTCAATTATTGCTTAAAGGAATTAACTTTATTGAGAAACTATGGATTTACTATGTTTTCTTATCAAACTACAAAAATCTACTCCGGGCCCGCTTGGTCTAAACTCGAGGTTCGGACCAAAACCCGTTTACCCATTCTCCTCCGAGCTCGGATATGCAATTGATTTTTGAATACGACTCAATTCGAGGTCTAAATCCCCAAATTTGAATTTCCTAAGTTCTACCCAAAAATCCCATTTTTTACCATGAAAACTCTAGATTCTAAGTTGAATTCTTGTTAAAAGTTGTTAAGGAATGAAAGGAATTAGCTAAAGATCACTTACCGATGATTTGGAGAAGTTTGGGTCTTTGAAAAATCGTCTATGGAGGTTTAGGGTTTGAGAGAATTTAAAATTGGGTGAAAATCCCGTCAAAAATCTCATTTAATAGGCTGCAGATGTCGCATTTGATCCGGAGTTTGCATTTGCGACATCTGGCACCAATAATTTTTTTTCGACACTAAAATGGGCATAACTTCCTCATACGACGTCCAAATTCAATGACGAAATTATGATACAGATCTAATGGTTCAATAAAAACTGAATTTGGAGCACATTTGCTTAGTGTGTTATCATTTAAACTTGAAGAAACGGCGAGGAAGCATAAAAACAAGCGCAACATGGCCTAAACCTATCCGAAACTCACCCAAGCCCTTAGGGCTCCAAACCAAACACGCACGCAAGTCTACAAACATCATACGAACTTGCTCGTGTGATCAAATCATCAAAATTACATCAAAAACTATGAATTTAACCTCAAAACTCATGATTTTCTCAAGAACACTTAAGTTTTCTAACTTTTCAACCAGACGTCCAAATCACATCAAATCAGTTCCGATTCTCACCAAATTTCACAGATAGGACTTAAATATCATAAAAAATGTGTACCAGGCTCCGGAACAAAGATACGAGCCCGATACCAACAAGTTCAAACACTGATTCATTTTTTTTCCTTTAAAAACCAACACAACAATTTTCTGCAAAAATTGTTTTCTAAGGCTAGGGACCTCGGAATTCGATTCTGGGAATACGCCCGACTCTCGAGTCCCATATTTTACTGCTGACCTCCCGGGATCGCCGGAATACAGATCCGGGTCTGTTTACTCAAAGTGTTGACCAAAGTCAACTAAAACCAAATTTTAACTCTAGAAATCTCTATTTCTCGTATTTTCACATAAAATCTTTCTGGATTCACGCCCGGACTATGCACGCAAATAGAGGTAATTAAAATTAGTCTTTTTAAAGCTAATGAGTCTGGAATGGAGTCTTGATCCATAAGATGACCCTTTGGGTCATCACACCAGGTTGAAGGGATGTCTTTTACCTTCTACAATCTGATCAGGCTATACATCCCTCTCCTTTATCGAGGTGGCCTGATAAAGCTGCAATGTCGGTCCTCAAAATCTCTCTTCTCTACAATCGATGAGGAAAAGGATCGAGGATGGATGAACATGTTTATCCGAATTAGGACCTCCAGCTGATTCCTGCTGAGAGGATTCCATTCCTCGAGGAATGGAACATGAAACGTAAGTACAGGTTTATCGATAATGATCTAATACTCTGCTTTTTCTGATCTTTCTCGATCTAATTTCTTTATGATGATGCAGTTGTTTCTTGGTTTCCTGGTGCAGTTCTAGACCTCCCAGGCTGGGTTCGGTAACTGGCCTCTACTTCTTCATATGCCGAACGCAGCTGGCGTGATTTGGCCAAAGGTCGATGGGAGGCCAAAAACCATGGTGAGTTCTATTGTTTGCATATTGGTGTTCCTTAGTGAAATACTCACTTTCATTTTTACGCAGGCTTGGGAGACACAGTTGCTATGCGACCGCCCCCGCCCGGTGAAGAAGAAATCCCAAAGCCTGCTAAGGAAAAGAAAATGAAGAAGGGTTCGCTCGCAAGTTCCCTGAATCCAAAGAAAAGCAAGCTTCGAAAGCCTAAGGCAGATGCCGTGGCCCTATCTCCAGAAACGGCCCCACGTCTTCATGCTGCGAATGCAGAGACAAACAACAAAGAGAGAGAAGATGATGGATGCATGTTGGTAGCTTGGAAAAAGGGAAGCACTGACACTTCAAAGGCCGTTGAACCGATGGTGGCAGATGCGGTTCAGTCTCAAACCGAAGAAATTTTGGAGGGGAGATCGAGCAAAATCCCCAAGCCATCAGGTGAAAAACGTGCACCTCGTCCTGGGCGACACTTGGTTGGTGAGCTTGGAGAGCCTGACTCTGAGGCCCTTCAAAGACAAGATAATATCCCGATTGATTCACTCGGGGTAATCAATGTAGATGATTCCCCACAGGGCTCGGTATAAATTGGAAGAAAATGATCATGGAAAGGAAATGTTAGTATTATTGTGTGTGCATATGATCGCTTCGCAAATTTACATTCCACGAGCAGAGAGTGATTTCCCCCACTCTCATGGGAGCACGACCTGAGTTAGGATTTGGGGTCGTGACAACATGGTAACGGAGCTCTAGGTTCACATAAGTCTCACGAGTCACGGGCAAACCTAGTAGAGTCTTGTTGATCGGTACAGAGACGTGTGTACTTATCTTCAGAAGGATATAAGGTGTTAGGAAACCTCTCTTTATTCATATTCTATCGTGCAATTGATGATGTACTAAAGCTCATTCTTCTATTCTCTCACAGATGGCGAGGACGCGTGCTTCCGATGTTCCTGACCCAGGAGATGCCGCTACCCCCACCGTCAGAGGCCGTGGGGAAGGCCGGAGGAGGGCACCGGCCTGATGTAAGGGATGAGGGCATCCCAGAGCTATCCCAGTTGCACCACCACCAGGGGATCCTATCATAGAGGAGAAGGACAAGGTGCCCCCAGCAGATCCTGCTCCAGTGGATTTCATGATGGCGCCCGGCTTCCAGGAGGTCATAGGCCGTATGATGAGGTTTATGGACACCATGTCTCAAGCTGGTTTATTTCCAGCATACCCTGCCACTTCTCAGGCAGGAAGGGGAGCCCAGACCCCTACCGCCCAGGATGGAGGACAGGCAGCAACATTTCATCATACCCCAAGTACACTGCTCGTGGGTGGTATCCAGCATGTAGTAGCAACACAAGGGCCCAGGTTAGTTGCGGATGGAGATCCGCAGAAGTTATTGGACAGATGGACTCGATTGCGCCCTCTCGTCTCCGGGGGCGAGCGAGGCGAGGATGCCCAGGACTTCATTGACAGGTGCAGGGACATACTGCACAACATGAGGATCTTAGCGTCCCATGGAGTGGATTTCACCATATTTCAGTTGGAGGGCAGAGCTCGCTGGTGGTGGCAGTCCTATATTCTCAACAGGCCAGCAGATTCTCCTCTTGTCACTTGAGAGCAGTTCACGCAGATGTTTCTGGATAGATACATCCCACCCTCTGAGAGGGAAGAGGTGCAGCGTCAGTTTGAGCAGCTAGAGTAGGGGCTGATGTTAGTGACAGATTATGGGGACAGAGTTTCATAGTTGTCACGCCATGCACTTATGATACTACCCACTGATGCTGAGAGGGTGCGGAGATTCGTGGCTGGGTTTCACCTAGGTATTAGAGCCACCATGGCCCGAGAGGTGGAGATGGGTACTCCTTACCAGCTCGTGGTAGAGATTGCTCGCAGGATCGAGGGTTATCAGTCGACGAGCAGGGTCAGCAGGACAAAAGGGCTAGGTTTTCTAGAGATTTTAGTAGTACCTCAGCTAGGGGCAGGGGTCAGTTTAGCAGTGGTCAGCCCAGCAGGCCTTCATATTTAGCACCTCCACCACCTCCCCGAGATGTTCCAACGAGGGCTCATTTCAACTCTATGCCAGAGAATTCCTACCGTCCTCTAGCCATTTAGAGTTCACCCAGTGGTTATTCCTGTCAGCATAGATCCTCCAGCACCTACTTCAGTGTTATGCCAGATGGTGCACATCGCTCTCCGGCCATTCAGGTTTCTTCTTCGGGGCAGCAGGCTATGGTACCTAGAGGTTCCTATGAGTGTGGGGATCTAGGTCATATGTAGAGACATTGTCCCAAGCTTCAGGGCAAGGAAGTGCAACAGGGTTATCAGCCTATGGGTCCAGCACCAGCAGTCCGGCCACCTAGAGGTGGAGGACAGGTCGGTAGGGGCCGTCCTAGAGGTGGAGGCCAGTCAGGGGGAGATCAGTCTGCTCCTGTTCGCTCCGGTAGGGCTTAGTCTTCCGGTGCTCTAGCCAGATTCTATGCTATACCGGCCAGAGCAGATGCAGTGGCCTCAGACGCCGTGATCACACGTATTATCTCAGTATGTGGTAGAGAGGCTTCAGTGTTATTTTATCCAGGATCCGCCTATTCATATATTTCAGCATTATTTGCTTATTTTCTGGATGTTTCTCGTGAATCCTTGGGTTCTCCTATATATGTGTCCACTCTTGTGGGCGATTTTGTGGTGGTAGACCGGGTCTACCGATCTTGTGTGGTTACATTTTGTGGGTTCGAGACCAGAGCGGACCTTCTATTGCTCGACATGGTTCATTTTGAGGTTATTCTGGGCATGGATTGGCTATCTCCTTATCATGTCGTGCTATATTGCCATGCCAAGACAGTTACTTTAGCCATGCCTGAGTCGCATATGCTAGAGTAGAGAGGTTCCTCAGTTAGTGCAGCCAGCCGGGTTATTTCATTCCTGAAGGCTCGACATATGGTTGAGAAGGGTTGTCTGGCCTATCTTGCTTATGTGCGGGACACTACCGCCGAGTCCCCGACGATTGATTCAATGCTAGTTGTTCGAGAGTTTGCCGATTTTTTTCCTTCAGATCTTCCGGGCATGCCTCCGGATCGTGATATTGACTTCTATATTGATGTAGCTCCAGGCACTCAGCCTATTTCCATTCCCCCGTACCATATGGCTCCGAAGGAGCTGAAGGAGTTGAAGCAGCAGCTTGAGGAGTTGTTGGCTAAGGGGTTTATCAGACCGAGTGTATCGCCGTGGGCTGCTCCCGTCCTGATTGTACAGAAGAAGGATGGGTCTATGCGGATGTGTATTGATTACCGCCAGTTGAACAAGGTCACCATTAAGAACAAGTATCCTCTGTCGCGCATTGATGATTTGTTTGACTAGTTACATGGTGCTAAGGTGTTTTCTAAGATCGATTTGAGATCGCGATATCATCAGTTGATGATTTGGGCTTCGGATGTTCCGAAGACTGCTTTCCGTACGAGATATGGCCACTATGAGTTTCTGGTGATGTCCTTTGGCTTGACGAATTCCCCAGAAGCATTCATGGACTTGATGAATAAGGTGTTCAGGCTGTATATTGGTTCCTTTGTCATTTTCTTCATTGATGACATCTTGATTTACTCACGTAGCCTGGGTGAGCACGAGTAGCATTGAGAGTTGTGCTCCAGACCTTGTGGGAACAGAAAATGTATGCTAAGTTCTCCAAGTGTGAGTTCTAGTTAGATTCTGTGGCATTCTTGGGGCCTTTGGTATCCGGAGAGGGTATTAAGGTTGATCGTCTAAAGATTGAGGCAGTTCAGAGTTGGTCGTGTCCTACCTCAACTACAGAGATCAAGAGCTTTTTGGGCCTAGCAGGCTATTATCGCCAATTTGTGGAGGGGTTTTCCTCGATTGCAGCTCCTTTGACTAGATTAACTTAGAAGAATGCCCCGTTTCGATGGTCCGACGAGTGTGAGACCAGCTTTCAGAAGCTCAAGACCGCATTGACCTCATCACCAATTCTGACATTCCCTTACAGTTCTGGGATGTATACTGTGTATTGCGATGCTTCACGCGTTGGTTTGGGATGTGAGTTGATGCAGGAAGGAAGAGTTATTGCTTATGCTTCGCGCCAACTGAAGGTTCATGAGAAGAATTACCCTGTGCACAATTTAGAGTTGGCGGCGATTATTCATGCTCTTAAGATTTGGAGGCACTATTTATATGGGGTGTCCTGTGAGGTTTATACGGATCACCGCAGCTTGCAGTACTTGTTCAAACAGAGGGATCTTAATTTGAGGCAGCGCATATGGCTTGAGTTTTTAAACGATTATGACATCACCATTCTTTACCACCCGGACAAGGCGAATGTAATTGCAGATGCTTTGAGCAGGAAGGCGGAGAGTATGGGTAGTTTGGCTTATATTGTAGCTGAGGAGAGACCTCTAGCCTTAGACATCCAGTCTTTGGCTAATCGCCTGGTGAGATTATACCTTTCAGAGCCTCGTCGAGTTTTAGCACATGTGGTTGCTTAGTCTTCGTTACTGGGGGGAGATTAAGGCTCGGCAGTATGATGATCCGTGTTTGGCAGAGCTACGGGCGACAGTGATTCAAGGTAGGGCCAATGAGGTTACCATGGGCGAGGATGGTGTTCTGAGACTTCAGGGCCGCTTATGTGTTCTTTATGTTGATGGTCTGAGGGAGAGGATTCTAGAGGAGGCACACAGTTCTCGGTATTCTGTTCATCCTGGGGCTACGAAGATGTATCGTGATTTAAAGCAGAATTTTTGGTGGAGGCGAATGAAGAAGGTTATAGTGGAGTGTGTGGCTAGGTGTCTTAATTGCCAGCAGGTAAAGTATGAACACAAGTGGCAAGGAGGCCTACTTCAGTAGATGCCCATTCCTGAGTGGAAGTGGGAGCGCATCACTATAGACTTCGTGGTTGGGTTTCCACGGACTTTGCGGAAGGTCGACGCGGTTTGGGTCATTGTGGACAAATTGACCAAATCGACGCATTTCATTCCTGTAGCTACTACATATACTTCTGAGAGGCTAGCCGAGATTTACATTCGGGAGATAGTCCGGTTGCACGGCGTGCCAGTGTCTATTATATCAGATCGAGGTCCTCAGTTCACCTCGCACTTCTCGAGAGCATTGCACAGAGAGATGGGCACTCAGATAGATCTCAGCACAGCATTTCATCCACAGATCGATGGTCAGTCAGAGCGTACAGTTCAGATATTGGAGGACATGCTCAGGGCATGTGTGATTGACTTTGGAGGTCAGTGGAACTAGTTCTTGCCTTTGGCCGAGTTTGCTTACAATAATAGTTATCAGTCCAGCATTGAGATGGCTCCATTTGAGGCTTTATATGGTCAGCGATTTCGTTCTCCTATCGGGTGGTTTGAGCCTGGCGAGGCTAAGTTATATGGCACGGACCTAGTGAGAGATGCCTTGGAAAAGGTGAAATTGATTCAGGAGAGACTCCGCACAGCACAGTCCAGACAGAAGAGTTACGCGGATCAGAAGGCACGTGATGTATCATTTATGGAGGGAGACAAGGTCCTACTGAAGGTTTCGCCGATGAAGGGCATTATGAGGTTGGGGAAGAAGGGCAAGCTGAGCCCGAGGTTTATAGGCCCTTTCGAGGTATTGAGGCGAGTCTAGGAGGTTGCTTATGAGCTTGCCTTACCTCCCAGCTTATCAGGAGTTCATCCGGTCTTTCATGTATCCATACTCCGGAGATATCACGCCGACTTCTCTCACATGGTTTATTTCAGCACTATTCAGTTGGATGAGAAGTTGGGCTACGAGGAGGAGCCAGTTGCTATTATTGATAGACAGGACCGCCTTGAGGTCCAAGAGAGTTTCGGCCGTGAAGGTCCAGTTGAGGGGCCAACCAGTTGAGGAGGCGACTTGGGAGTCCGAGGAGGACATGCGGAGCAGATATCCACACCTATTCAGCACTTCATGTACGATTCTAGACCCGTTCGAGGACGAACAATTGTTTAAGAGGGGAGAGTGTAACGACCTGACCGGTCGTTTTGCATATTAGGCCCCCGTTCCCCTAAATAAGACTTCCCATAGCGGCTCCTTGTGATTTATTACTTGCGGGGACGGGTGGTTCAGGATTTGGAAGTGTTTAGAGTGCCATAGGAACACTTGGTTCCTTAAGATTGGCCTTTTTGGCCAAGTTTGACTTCAGTGAACATTTTGAGCAAACGACCTCAGAATCGAGTTCCGACAGTTCCAGTAGCTTCGTATAGTGATTTCAGACTTGGGCGTATGTTCGGGATGGGTTTTCGATGACCTGGGAGCATTTTAGCGCCCAATAAAAAAATAAGAATTTCCTTAAGTTTGAAATTTGGTTTGGAACGTGATTTTATGTTATCGAGGTTCGAACGGAATTTCGAGGCCGGGAATAGTTCCGTTATGTCAGTTATGACTTGCTTGCAAAATTTGGTGTCATTCCGAGTGGTATAGGTCGGTTCGGCGCATTGAAAGCGAATTCTAAAACTTTAAGTTCAAAGTTTGATTCAAATTGGTTTTGGGGTCGAATTCTTAGTTTCGTTGTTGTTTCACATTCCGGAAATTCGAGCGAGTCCGTATCATGAATACAGACTTGCCAGTGCCTTTGGACGGGGTCCCGAGGGGCTCGGGTGAGTTTCAGACTCCTCGGAGCTAATTCCAAAACACCAGATTTTTCCTGTCTGGTTTCCTTCTGTGCGATAGCAGGTGAGCTAATGCGATCGCATAGGGGGAATTGGCAGGGGGGAGAAAATTACTTGTGCGATCGCACAGGTCTGTCGCGTTCGCACTGGGTTAAGGTTTTCGCTTGGCCCAGCTGATTTTCTCTCTCTGCGACTGCATCCCCCTCCCCCGCGATCGATAGGCCTAGCCAGCTAGCCTTCCGCGATCGCATTTCCCCCTTCGCGGTCGCACAGTGGACCTTCAGGGGTCCTGGCCATTTGGCTTGTGCGATTGCACTGCCCCAGTTGCGATCGCACACAAGGGGAAGCTGGGCAGTGTTAGTTTTAAACACGGGAATTGCCCATTTCCTCCATTCCTTTCCTCCATTAGAGACCTTGAGAGCTTGGGAAAATACCTCCATGACCTAGCTACTGAAGAGGTAAGTTAATTCCACCCTAAAGTTAGTTTAATTCATGAATTACTAGCTAAATTACCTACTTAATTATTGGAAAAATCAAGAATTGGGTAGTAACTTAGGGCTCTTGAGGAGTTTGATGAATTACCCATAAATTAGCCATGAAATCAAGTAAAAATCATATATTAACGATCCTTAGGACATGGGTGAGTGTTTCCTTCGAGAATTTTCAGAATCCGAGCGTGCGGGCCCGGGGGCGGATTTTAGGATTTCTTCAAGAATAGTGAATTGGCTAAATTCATAAAAGAATTTCGTTTTTTGAATATAATTTGATATATTTACGTATCGATTGGTTAGTTTCGAGTCCTCGAGAGGCAAGTTTGGAGTTTCGGGCACGATCTTGGTCCGGGAAGTAGATTCAACACGAGGTGAGTCTCCTTTCTAACCTCGTAAGAGGGAATTGTCCCCATAGGTGATTTGTATGCTATGTGTAATTATTTTGGGGGCTACGTACATACAAAGTGACGAGAGTGCGTACGTAGCGGCTATTATTTTTACGTCCGGGTAGTTAAGTCCACAACATGCTTTATATTACTCCTAATGAATTATATGTTATGAATTCCTGACGTATATAGTATGGTTCCTTGAGATTTATGAGATTTGATAAATTGGAAGAAAATGATCATGGAAAGGAAATGTTAGTATTATTGTGTGTGCATGTGACTGCTTCGCAAATTTACATTCCGCGAGCGGAGTGTGATTTCCCCCACTCTTATGGGAGCGGGTCATACGCCACGGCGGATTGAAAGGTGCACTTGTGGTTCGGGTCGCTCGACCCTCGGCAGTGCACATATGAGATTATATTATGGTAAGAATGCACTTATGGGACGAGTCGTTCGATCCTCGGCAGTGCATAGATATTATCCTTATGACTCCAGCCGATTGTCTTAATCCTGTGTGCGCATGACTATTTGGTACTGTTTCGTGGATATTGACTTGGATGATATTTGGGGGAAAAGAAAGCGGAAATTGTTGTTTACTTTCAGTATTTACTTGGATTCGTGTGCTTTATACGTATTTGTTGTTCACTGTCTTACATGCCTATCGTTTTCATTATACCTTGCTATATTATACTGTTGGACCTTAGTGAGTGTCAAGTCGACCTCTCGTCACTACTTCTTCGAGATTAGACGGGATACTCACTGGGTACATATTTATTTATGTACTCATCTACGCTTCTATACTTAATTGTACAAGTTCTGAGGTTGGTGCATCTGGTTACCATACCGGAGATAGATTCTGATATACTAGACCTGACTTCACGGTGAGCTGCTTCTCCCGACGATCCTCAGCAGCACCATGGAGTTTCTTTTGCTTATTTTCCCGTCTACTTATTTCAGATAGTGGGAATTGTATATCTTTCGTATATCCAGTTAGTATGCCCGTGGTACTCGTGACACTAGTTCCTGGCACACACGTACTAGTTACCATGGAATATAGACTGTATATATTTTTGACTCACGCCTCTTACGACTACTTTCGGATTAAAATTGGTTAATTATCTTCTCAATATTGTGTTTCAAACCTTATAATTTGGTATATGATGAAATAATTAATCAAATAAGAAAGAACCCTTGGTTAGATGAGTGTTGGCTTGCCTGATCCCGCTATTGGGCGCCATCACGACCTGAGTTAGGATTTTGGGTCGTGACAACATGGTATTAGAGCTCTAGGTTCACGTAAGTCTCACGAGTCACAGGCAAACCCAGTAGAGTCTTGCGGATCGGTACAGAGACATGTGTACTTATCTTCAAGAGGCTATAAAGTGTTAGGAAACCTCTCTTTATTCATATTCTATCGTGCAATCGATGATGTACTAAAGCCCATTCTTCTATTCTCTCACAGATGGCGACGACGCGTGCTTCCGATGTTCCTGACCCGGGAGATGCCGCTACCCCCGCCGTCAGAGGCCGTGGCGGAGGCCAGGGGAGGGCACCGGCCTTTGGTAGGGGACGAGGGCATACCAGAGCTATACTAGTTGTACCACCACCAGGGGATCCTATCATAGAGGAGCAGGACGAGGTGCCCTCAGCAGATCCTGCTCCAGTGGATTTCATGACGGCGCGCGGCTTCCAGGAAGTCATGGGCCGTATGATGAGGTTTATGGACACCATGTCCCAGGCTAGTTTATTTCCAGCAGACCCTGCCACTTCTCTGGTAGAAGGGGAAGCCCAGACCCCTACCGCCCAGGCCGCAGGACAGGCAGCAGCAGTTCATCATACCCCGGGTACACTGCCCGTGGGTGGTATCCAGCCTGTAGTAGCAGCACATGGGCCTAGGTCAGCTGCGGAAGGCGATCCGCAGAAGTTATTGGATAGATGGACTCGATTGCGCCCTCCCGTATTCGGGGGAGAGGGAGCCGAGGATGCCCAGGACTTCATTGACATGTGCAGGGACATACTGCACAACATGAGGATCCTAGCGTCCCATGGAGTGGATTTCACCACATTTCAGTTGGAGGGCAGAGCTCACCGGTTGTGGCAGTCCTATATTCTCAACAGGCCAGCAGATTCTCCTCTCCTCACTTGGGAGCAGTTCACGCAGATGTTTCTGGATAGATATATCCCACCCTCTGAGGGGGAAGAGTTGCGGCGTTGCAGTTTGAGCAGCTAGAGCAGGGGCAGATGTCAGTGATAGATTATGAGGCCAGATTTTCATAGTTGTCACGCCATGCACTTATGATACTACCTGTGAGCACGTGATTTGTACCCACCACATCATCCTACAAAAAGCTCAATAAATTAATTGGTTTTATGAATTTTTGTTGAGTTTTAGTAATTAATTGTGAATTGTTTGCATTTGCATATTCATGATTCATTTTTTTAAAAAAATCATTAAAATTGCGTCACAATTATCAAAGAGTTATGAACTCATTATTTATAATTAATTTTAATTAAAAAATAGACGGACAATGGTTATTTGGTGTAGTATAAGTCCTAACAATTAATTACCCAAATCAATTGTTTATTTTGAGTAGGAGTATAATATTAATTATTTTTGTCCTTAATTAATCTATGAAGCAAGGTCAAAAATTAGTTTCATATTTTATTTTAATTAAAATCAGTATTAATTAAATTAAGGAGGTTAATTAAGGTTAAGATATTTTTAAAAATCGGACCTGGGCCAAGAGAGAACCCAGGCCCAATCCCCATCTCTACACTACCCATAACACCCCAGCCTAACCACCACATAACCCATCCCCCCCCCCAGTAACCAAAACAACCCCGTTTTACCTATGAGCCCTCCCAGCCGTTGATCAAAATCAATCGAACGGTTGGGAACCACCCTAAGACTCCTAGTATTTAACTGTTCCACAACCCCACCCCCTTCCTCAGATCCTAAGTCTAACATCCCCTTTAGAGACCCTCTCCGTCTTTCTCTCTCTTCTCTTTCTAACCCTGCCGCCTCCCACTGTAACCCCGCCGGCCGAAAATCACCTCTGGCAGCGGAGTTTCTCCAATCAGCCTCAACTTTTGGCCAGATGATCGCCACGACCTCCTCAACCCCTTCCCACTATCCATCTCCTAAAAAACCCAACCAATCTCTTTTAATTTCAAATCTAGGAAAAACGGAACCCTAGTTTTCTTCTACAAGACGGGTCAGATACACTCAATAGCTCCTACCTATATGGATCGATAGCTCTCGTTGAGGGCTATTGATTCATGTGGGTTTGAGTTATTTTCGAGCCCACCGAAATCCGTCCAAGTTCCGGCAAGTCGCCGGAGTTCGTTCAAAACACCATTGTTGGTATCCCCTTTCCCTATTCTATCTGTTCCTTATGTTTTTTTTATAGTAAAATCATGAAGTATTTTGTTGTTTAATCTTTGTTCTCATATCATTGTCCCCTCTATATATGTCACTGTTTTCTTTCTATGTTTTTTTTTAAATTGGTGTAGCTTCTGTGAATCAATTTTTAGTTTTCAAATAGGATCATGTAGGTATCACCGTTTAATCTAGTTAATACAACATGACTTTTGCCTACTGTCATCTAGTCTCCTCTCTTTCAAAT
The DNA here is from genome assembly GCA_005239495.1 of Nicotiana undulata. Taxonomy (NCBI): domain Eukaryota; kingdom Viridiplantae; phylum Streptophyta; class Magnoliopsida; order Solanales; family Solanaceae; genus Nicotiana; species Nicotiana undulata. The sequence goes on from ML241808.1 coordinate 46,484, forward strand.
GTTTGAACTAAAATCATCTCTACGTTGTTATTCTCTATTGCTTGTTCCTGTCTGTATTACTATTGGTGCATATTGATAATCATGTGTCATGTATGAACCCAAATGTTCTCTTTAATAATCTGAAATTAAATCAATAATCTAAAATTAAATCATGTGTCACTGCTTTTGATATTTTTTTTTATCATCTGTTTTGTTTATCTTCTTTTACACGTTCATGTTTGATTAATTCGAAGCTCCAAAGTATATTTTGATAAACATGTGCTTAGCCAAGATTGTTCTCACTATTTCATGCCTGTTTGTTATCCCTTGATCCGTTTCAATAATTCTGTTCTATCGTATGCATTTAGAGTTAATCAAATCATTTTTTCTTACGGTAGCTAAGTAATTTAGTTAGGTTTCAATGTCAGCTTGAGATTTAAATCCGTTTCATAGCAGTCATGTATTCATCCTGGTTCAGAGTCCTTGTCATGATTCATAAATTGTTTCCCCTATGAATTTGTTTGGTTGTCAATTCGACTGATTAATTAGTTGAGTCAGTATGCATATAAGATTTCTGGAATTCTCTGATAGTTAGTGTTCCCTAATCTACTGTTTTATCGATAAAATCCTGATCCTAATAGGCTAATTGAACTAATGAGTGATTGAGAATCAAGCAAGGTGACTAGAGTCCTAGTTTGCTTAAGTTGATAGTTAATTAAATCCTTGGTTTTAGTTGGTTAACTCTAATTGAACGAAAATGAGCTACTTAACCTAGTCCTAAAAGGATTAAACCAATTGGCCTAGACTAACTAACAATTTAAACCAAAGTTAATGCCTAGTTAACTAGTGAACCTAACTAGTGTTAGTTAACTAGAGTTAAATGATGACCTGAGTAAGTAACCCTGGTTACCTAATGGTAAATATAGGGACTTCAAAGGGTACATCAGATGATGTATATTAAGAAATCATAATTTTAAGGGTAGAAAGGCCTTTTAGTGGGTAAGAAAATTCTAGAATAGGGGCAGCTGTCCCAAAGATAAGGTTGACAGCTGCCCCATGTACTTATTTTGTACTATTTTTCAGCTTTTGGATAGGGAATATTCCAAAGAATATCCCATTCCCAAATATCTATAAATAGACCATCTCTCCTTAGTCTAAAGAGGTTCTGGGGACACTCTAAAAAATTCTCTCTGCAGTCTGGAAAACTATTTCCTTGAATACTGAATATTAGAAAAAACAAAAGAAAGAAAAATCTAATCTCATTTGAAGAAAAATTCCTCAATAGATTGGCTGGTTCTGAGCCTTTATCTTCCTTGGTTGTTTTTGATTCTTGAAGATTTAAAAATATTTCAAAATCTCTGGGTTATCTCCTTGCTTGAGGCTGTTTTTGGTTTTCTGGGGCTGCTGATTTGTTGTTGCTGAATTCCTGTTCCTTTTTGCTGATTTGTTGTGCACACTTGACCTTTTTTTGGTCAAGTATTTTGCTGTTTTTCTCTCTAAAGGTATATAACAATGAACTTTATACAAAGTTATTAAATCTTGAATTTGTGCCGAAATTGTTAATTCATGTTATGTTATATTTTTTTTGAGATAGTGTAAATTTGAATCTTCTTCTTCTTTATTCTTAATATAAAAATCTGAAATAAGGTTGTTATTATGCTGGTAACAAATCTGAACGTATATATGTAACTTCTAGATTCCGGAAACCAGTTTGTTTGTTTTTCTGAGTTTTGTTAATTAAAAAATGCATTTAGCATTTGTTAGTCAGATGGTAATTTCATATGTGTTTAACATGGTAGAATAGTTTGCACTTGGGTAGATGAGTTTGATTCCTTAATAATCAAACTCACCCCATGAGGAGTGCGCAAATATTAGTATGGTTAGCTGAAGTTTACCCTTCAAAAGGGTACAAAGTATGTAGTTAAAAGGGCATTGGAGTTGAGGAATCTGAACCTTTGAATGGTCAGGTTCATCCTCTAAAAATGCCTAAATAATCAAAGTTCTATATCGTTTAGAATTATGTTAGTAGTAACACTAGGGTAGATGAATATGACTTATTGATAGTCAAACTCACCCCATATTAAGTGCCTAAACAGTAGCTCATGACCCCGAAGTTATCCCTTTTTGGGTGTAGAATAAGTAGTCAAAAGGCTTCTTAGAGTGAAGAATCAGAATCTCCTAAAGCGATCTGATTTTGTCTCTATAAAAGCCCACAAAATTAAAATTATGGTATAGTTGTTAGGAGGAACAAAAGGTGAAGCCAATAGAGCTGAATCTGACCCTTTTATGGTCAGACTTAGTCCATAAAAGCACGAAGAATGATTTTTTCCGTTAAGAGCGTCACCAAGGATTGAATCTAACCTTCTTCATGATTAGAATCACCTTTTGACAAAGCTCAAAGGTACATCTTCAATATTGTCCAAATAGCAAAGTGTTGGACTTAATGTCAAAATTTGCTTTATTTGTGTTCTTTATTCATTGAAGAGACTGAGCGAGTAAGTCTCCATATAGCTTTAGACTTAGGTTAGTGTTGGCATTAGGGGATTAAAACCTGACTCATTCATGGTCAAGTTCACCCCCTGAAAAATGCATAAAGATTTGTTTGTGATAGTTTACTCTAAACAAAATTTTCAGATTTAATGATCGTTGAAACCTAGTAAGTGTTTATTCTCTCTGGGGGAATTTTATGTGTAAATCTGAACCTAAAATGTGTATGGACGAGCTTACATGTTTTTAGCATTATTGGACGTTAAACCTGACCTTCTTCGTGGTCAGGTTCATTCCATGAGAATGCACAAATGTCATATTGTCCTCTTGGTTGTCACAAGAGCCCCAAACAGAAGCGTGATTATTTCTAATCGAAACAAGGTGAAGAATGGGAGGATCAGTAGCTTAGAGACTAGTCCTATTATCATGTTTACCTTCATGTAATGCCTTTTTTTTTTAAAACGCAATGTAATTTTATTTTCAGAATCATTGTAATTAAAGACTAGACTGTATATATTTAAATTCTATTCATGTTTGTTTTTTTTTTCCTTTGAAAAGTAGGTTGTTTTTTTTAGTGAATTTAGTAATCCAATACATGTCTCTAAAAAAGCATGACAACAGTAGGAGGTTGAGTATATATCTAAGCTGGCATGTATAGGATTTCTATAAACACGCTGATTTGAAGAATGGCTATCACGATTATAGTTACCATCAGTGTAAGGTAGAGTTAATCACGCCTAATTCATTTTGCACCTAGAAAACTCTCTAAAATCAACGTATGTAACATATTCTTTACAAATGAATTTCAAATTCCAGTGACACATGCTCATATTCAGACTGATAAAAGAAACAATAGGTTAGGCCTAAACTACAAAATTCAAACATCCAAATATTAACTTTTGACAATCTGCATCCTTGAAAATCTGGAAATTTATTTGTACACAATTTGGCAAATCTTTGAATGTATATGAGTGTGATTTTCCCAAAAATGATGACTAAAAACAACACTAAAATGCAGATTCTGGTTATTTTTGTGCAAACGTTCCTATTATGCTTATCCCCGGTGATGTTAGTTCAAACAACACGTATCCTTTCCTTTTAACTAGATACAATTAGGATTGGCCAAAGGGTTGAAATAATCAAGAGGCTAAAATGGTCATAGCCCGAAACATGTTATCTTTAGGCTAGTGAACCTCATTTAGGTAATCCTTAGATAGAATGAATATCTTTAGTTTGAAACGTGACAAAATTTATCATTACCTCAAAATTACCTAAACAACACTCGGGAGTGGCAACTCATGCCCCGACCCTCGAATCCAAACAACTAATAAAATTGCGCATAGCGACCACGGGTGCATTTCATGTGACGTGTTTGCCGTGTGCTCAAAAACAACAATTGCACGCCATCGTGGCTTGTTCAAGATAATCATAAACGTCCTAATTGATCTTAAAAACTGAAACGCTCATTCAAAATAGAAAACATAAGGAATAATCGAATGTTTCTTCAAATAGGCACTATAAACTGTCAAGACCAATAGTCTTGATTATGTAAGCTACACTCGGGTTCGACAACTCATGTCCCCGTCTTCAAACTCCAAATCATAATAAAATCACGTGTTGCGGTTACAGGTGCATTTCATGTGGCATAATTGTAACATGTACAAAAGCATAAACGAGTGCACTTTCTCGTGACTTGTTTTCAAGATAAATTCATACTTATCAAAAGCGACTAAATTTGAAAGAGTTTAAATATGCAATAGGCTAAAACACGTAAATAATCAGATAGTTTAGGCCAAATAATAATAGTTAAGCGACCGTTCTAGAAAACGGAACTCGGGAATGCCTAACACCTTCTCCCGGGTTAATAGAATTCCTTACTCGGATTTCTGGTCGCAGACAGATCAAAACAGAGTCTAATTTTCCTCGGTTTGGGATTTTTAAAATAAACGGTGTCCCGGAGCATCGTCAAAAATCTGGGTGGCGACTATGAAATAATAATAAATCCCAAAATCGAATAATGTCACTTAAAAATGGAAAAACTCCCTTTATTACCCCTTCATTAATCTGGGGGTGAAAAAGGAGGTGTGACAGCTCTGGCGACTCTGCTGGGGAAGACGAACCCAAAATCTCTAGTTCAGGGTTCAAGAAATTCAAGCTTGTATAGCTGTTATATTTTGGCTTTCATTATCTGATTTTACGTGTATAAACCTGATGTGCTAATTGCCGTATTTTTCTGTTAGAGTCATCCAAATTTTAGAACGAGGTACGGACAACTTGCAAAGCCGGTGAAGGTTCTGTATTCCCGGTACGCTGCCTCGACCTCGGCTCGAGCTGTCCGCTCGGGTAAGCCTTGTCTAGAACAAAACCTCAGGGTATAAACCTATTATGACATAGCCTCATGCCGGATCCCTAGTAGGAACGTTTACTTGCATCACGTGCATTTGACTTAGGGGACTCAACACAGGGGTTGGGTCCGTCTAGGACAGGTGGACCCAAAATGAAAGACTATCCCGGTGCATCCTACTTGCTATGTATACAACATTTTGTTATGGTTTGTTTGTTGACCGATTATATATAAAACAAATGAAAAAATGAAATAAACAACGAAAGGGAAGAAAAGAAAAAGAGATGAAAGGAAAACCAAAAGAGGAATAGAATAGGAGATTTAGCCGATTTTTGAAAAACCCGATATTCGAGATCATCCTGAAACTCTGCCAAAATTTCTAAAAATAGTATTTCCAAATAAAGTAAGTCGGTGCATATTTTTTCAAAATTGTGTCAAGATTTCCCGAACTACGCATTGTTTGATTCTTACCGGATGTGAGATACGTAGGCAACCCTCATCGGGTCCAACCTTATTTTCAAAACCAAGACAGAAAAATACGGTCGCAAAATTAGGTGATGCTATTTCTTCCTAAATAGCCAATTGTCCCAACGGGACGCCGGAAGGCTATTTTTGCAAAAAATAGTCACTTATAGTCTTTTTGAAAATTTCAGCCCAATTAGCGAGCACGCCCCTAAAAGCTTCCTACCCGAAGTATTGAGGTGCCGTATTCGCAAAGAAGGTCCACTTCTCTTTTATTACAAAACTTTTGCAAAAAAATAACACGTTTTCGCATTCAGTCAAAACCTTTTATGGCTTTGTTTCCTTAATCAAAACATTTTTAACAAATGTGTAGGATGAACACAGGTGAAAACACTCCCTTTAGGGAAGTTGAGAAAATTCCCGTGGGACTCCATATGTGGTGGAGCGACCTGGAGGAAGTTAGTAGAAAGTCTGCCGTAAAAGCTTTGGGCGGACTCACTGGCCTTCTAATAATCAAGCCGAGGTTGGATATCGTCGAAGCTTTAGTATCATTTTGGGACCCTGCCGACAACGTATTCCACTTTTTAGACTTTGAGTTGACACCCACGCTAGAGGAAATAGCAGGGTATGCTGGTCTCAGTGGCAATCTTAGAAGTCGGTATCCGGTGGCACCCAGGGAGGTAACTCCACACAAGTTCTTGGATCTTTTGAACATTAGCCGTGACACTCAAAACTCACACTTGGCTGAAGGGTTCTGCACTTTCTATTTTCTGTACAAATGGTATGGAGATCCTCGGGTCTATGAAGCTGAAAATACTAGTCTGACTCACCATAAGAACCAGGCTAAATGGGAAGCCCGCACAGGGTTAGCTTTCGTGGTAGCGTTCCTGGGCACTTTAATCTTCCCCCGAGGTGACGGACTGATAGTCACCGGACTGGTAGGAATGGCGGGTTTCATGACAAAGAAGAACAATGGCACTCTTATACCAATGATCTTAGCCGAAATTTACCGGGCCCTAACGATTTGCCAGTCAAGGGGAAAGTTCTTTGAAGGGTGCAACCTGCTCCTACAGATTTGGATGATCGAGCACCTCTGTCACCACCTAGGTTACATGAACTATGGTTTAACCGGCCTGAATTGTATTGAAGAACACCGTACTCGGGTAGAAGGCCACAAATTTCCTGAGGGCACAGAAGCTTGGCACTCACATCTGAGTTCATTGACCGCCGACCAAATCGAGTGGACCTTCGGATGGCTCCCCATCGGCGAGGTTATCAATATGTCCGCTGAAGTGTGCTATCTTTTGTTAATGGATCTGCGAAGTATCCAGCCATATGCCCCACATCGGGTCTTACGACAATTGGGTATACAACAAGGCATTCCACATGATGAGGACTTAAGCCAACAAGCCATTGAGTTGTGTCCGAGAGCTTCATTTCTGGAAAATAGGGTCCGTCAGATTTGGAACCAGTGCAGATTCTTAGAGCCTCAGACTCGGGTGAGAAACTTATCTCAAGGGGAAGTAGAGCCAGACTATATTTCTTGGTATGGTAGAAGAGGCCGAGAGCATAAAGAACCAGAGCGACCTGCGAAAAGACCTCACGTACAGCATTTTACTGAGCAAACACAAGAACATTGGGGTTGGCTAGAAAAGGAAAACAACTACCGGTCCACAATAAGTAAACTGGAGGCCCAGATCCGAGAACTCAAATTTGAAAACACCTTACAAACTGCTGCGGCCGAAGGGGAAAGAAATAGGCTGAACAAAGAAAATGAAGCCCTCAGGGCTCAAATTCAGAAAATGAGGATAGCCATTGAAAACCCCGAAAGAAGTAGAGTCGGCGAAAGACTTGTCACTAGTCTCAGGCAAAAGTTGTGTAGTTATGTTGACAATTTGGACAAAGCTGAGGAAGATTTGACCCGAGCTCGAGCAAAGTTGGCAAAGAATGCCGAATAAAGGGCATAATTCGTGAAAAAAGTGAAGAGAAAGCACGACCAAGAAGTTCTGGGTTTGAAAGAAAGAATGGCCACCTTTGAAAACGAGATGGCCAAACAAGCACAAAGGTTTAAGGAGAAAGAGAACAGTGATATGACATGATAGCCCAGTTGGAAGAAGAATTGCGACAATGGCAAAAGCAGACTCACAAAGAGGCCCAGGATTTAGAGGCGAGATCTCAGCACATCGGGCGTCTACTTCAGGAGAAATGTATTATCAAACAAAGGGTCCGGTAGATAGCTGATTACATTGTCACCAAATGCCAGGAATGCGAAGACATGAATCATACCACCTTCTTCTCAGCGATAATGATCTTCGTCCACAAGATAATGGACGACCTCTACCACCACCAACAAGATATAGCATGCAGGCCCGTGGCAAGGCCGAACAATTCCCCACGGGTGCCTGAAGCAATGGAAACACTGATGTATTTTTGATATTTCTCGAGTCTTTATTTTATTTTCCTGTTGTAGTCATGTCCAAGTCCAATGTAGCTTTTACATTTCCAAGAAAGTGTGTCTTGAGTCTTTAATAGTTTTTAAAGTTTCAAAAATATACTTAAGTTTCTCATGAAATTGAAAGTATTTTATCCAATGAATGAAAGTTTCGAAAAAATGTTTATTTCTTTCCTTCAGATTTATCCTTTGAACTACGTGATGATCTGATTCATGCAGCGCCATGATATGTAGGCAATCCACGTAGGATTTGATCATAATCTTAAGAAGAAAAATAATATAATGAAAGAAAGAAAAGAGTGGTAGAGAAAGGAAAAAGGATGACAATAAGATAAAAATGAAGGAAAGTTCAAATCCGAGAAAATAAAGCCGGGATGAGACACACAACCATTGCAAAACATATAGAAAGAGTTTAATCGCCTAGGTTCATTGCATACCCCAAACGTGCGATTTCCCTATGTGATAAAATGCTCCGACCTAAAGTTTCGTTGGTTCACTCTTAAAGGTTTTTTTCTAGGGTGGGTTGTTTTGCGGTAACCTGGCTTCCCATCCCTACTTCACTAGATCAAAGGGAAGCATAGAAATGACATCTGAAATCCACTTATCAATCGTCAACGCTTCGGTGGAGGACCCGAATCCAGTAATCCCAACGTCTGAGTCAGCCACAGCTGAAGAGAATAGGATCCTGTGTTGCCGCATGCTAGAAATGTGGGATGCATGGTCCAATGGTAGGGAACCGCCCAGTTCCATCCCGGGTTTCCCCGAGATAATCCCTAGGATAGCCGGGACTTCTAACATCCCTATAAGTTACCCGGCCACACCATTCGGATACCCAACTATGTCGGCTCACTTTGCCGGAAGACCTTCTGAGGTTCGCCCCCATGTATTGTTCTCCGGTGCATCATCCAACATCTTCACTGCATCACCGAGCTCCGCCACGGCTCCACCAACTATCACCGGGCCCAGCTTTGAGCCGCCGGCGTTTACATTCCAAACGCCATCATTTCTGGGCGCCACTCATGTCACTCCTGATTCATACCCCCAACAACCTCAGTATGAAGTTACTTTGGGACGAGATAAGAAAAGCCCCGAGCACGAGGAAATGGATCGAAAAAGGAAGAGTATCGAGCAGAGCCTCAAGAACATACAGGGGCTGAGCGGGCAGAAAAGCGTCTCCTACGCCGATTTGTGCATGTTACCACACGTCCACTTGCCTCTCGGGTTCAAAGCCACCAAGTTTGAAACATATGATTGACATGGGGACCCCATAGCTCATCTGAAAAGGTATTGCAACCAACTCCGAGGTGCAGGTGGGAAAGAGGAATTTCTCATGGCATATTTTGGAGAGAGCTTAACAGGGATTGCATCAGAATGGTACGTGGACCAAGATATATCCCGTTGGCATGTATGGGATTACCTAGCCCGGGACTTTGTTCGACAATTCCAATACAACGTGGATATCGCTCCCGATAGAAACTCTCTATCCAACCTCAAAAAGAAGTCCTCGGAAAGTTTCAGAGAGTACGCTATTAAGTGGCGCGAGCAGGCGTCTAGGGTCAAACCTCCGATGGATGAGGTCAAAATGGTCAGTGTTTTTCTACAAGCACAAGAAGCAGATTACTTTCAAAATATGATGTCCGCCATGGGCAAACCATTTGCAGAAGCAATCAAAATTGGGGAAATGGTTGAGAATGGTTTAAAGACCGGTCGTATCCTAAGCCAATCATCGATAAGAGCAACTTCCCAGGCCATCCAAAACGGATCCGGGAGTGCAGCCAACAGAAAGAAGAAAGAAGAAGGGGCCATGATGGATTCCGATGTCAGGGGTCCTCGGCAACACTCAAGTCCATTCCCCAAAACCTCCCAACACTATTACCCTCACCAAAACGCAGCTTACACTACATCTCATTTCCCTATGAAGTAATGAACGCTCAGCCGCATCTCCGGACACAACAACAATACAACTAGAACAGAGCTCCGCCCTCAAGAAATAACCATCCTCCCCCAGCTCCATACAATCCACGCCCTCCTCAAAACAACTACCCATACAATGCTTACCCCCGTGAGCCCCCGAGGAGACTCAATTTCACTCCTATCGGTGAGCCATATTCAAGTTTTTCCCCAAAATTGGTTCAGATGGGGCTTCTGCAGCCCGTACCTCTGACCAGACAAAACCAAGCATCAGTGTCATACAAACCCGGAACCAATTGTGCCTACCATTCCGGAGCAGAGGGACACGACACGGAGGATTGCTGGACTCTCAAGCGGGCTGTGAAAAATCTTATAGAGCAAAAGAAGGTAGTGTTAAGGTATGAAGAAGCTCCCAATGTGACTAACAATCCATTGCCCGCCCATAACAATGGGCCTGTTATCGGCATGATCTGCAAGGACCAAGATTGTGACCCAGCTTTGAAGGCTATCATTGCCATCGCAGACGTGGAGAAAAAGCCTAAGGCAACACCCAAGCCAACTAAGGAAATAAAAGAGAGTAATCATGTTCCTCAAGCTACAGGGAAAGCTGAAGCCAAAACAAAGATGGGACCTTCTAAAGACGCCGTTCTTTACGTCCCCAGGGCACCCAAGAAGGAACAAGGTATGTTGAGCCCACCTAGAAGGCTACAATTCAACAGAGCCATGACAAATGACCCGACAATGTATGTACCAAAGGGGACATACGTGGCGCGGGGGAAAATAATTTGGCCCAGGCTGAATGAGCCCGTGGTTATTAGCCGCGCGCCGCAAGCTCCCATAAAAAAATACTTTTGTCGTCCTTTGGAACTACAACAACATGGTAGTAACATACAAAGGGAAAGAGATCACAGGGGAAGCAATCGAAGGAAACTCCTCTGAGGGATACCTCAATCTGAAGGAGCTAGCCAAAAACAACCACAAACGCTCCCTCTTAAAAGACCTATCACTGCCGAGGAAGCTGAGGAGTTCTTTAAGAAGATGAACATGACTGAATATGCCATAATTGAGGAACTCATGAAAACTCTTGATCAAGTTTCACTCTTATCTTTGTTGATGGGCTCGAACGAGCATCAGAAAATACTCTTGAAAACACTGAATAAAGCGTATGTGCCGACAGAGACCTCAGTCGAACAATTGGAAAGAATGGCTGAGCATTTTTGCAGTAAACAAATTTTCTTTTAGCCGGGATGATCTACCGCCCGAGGGAGCCGCTCACAACAAAGCCTTACACTTAACAGTTAAAAGTTAGGGATATTATGTGAAGAGAGTTATGCTTGATGGAGGTTCCGGGGTAGTTATTTGCCCTTTATCCACACTACAGGGAATGGGAATTAGCAGTGAGAGAATCAGGTCAAATAATGTCTGTGTTCGTGCCTTCGATGGAATCAAAAAGGACATCATTGGCGAAATAGACATAGCTATGACGATCGGCCCTGTGGACTTCATTGTAATCTTCCAAATTCTAGATATGGATACCTCATACAATTTCTTGCTAGGAAGACTGTGGATTCATGCCGCTGAGCCGTACCCTCTACCCTCCATCAAATGGTCAAATTCGAATATGAAAATTAGGAGATAGTGGTCCACGGGGAGGACAAGCAGTCAATCTACAGAGACCCATGATCCCTTGCCTTGAAGCCAAAGAGGGGAGTGAGCACATTGTCTATCAAGCGTTTGAAATTGTGTCGGCTGACCAGCATGAAGAAGGTGCTCTGTGCCCACAACCTTGCCTATCAAATGCGTCAATCATGGTCGATACCGACATGATTAGACATGGATACAGACCCAGAAAGGGGCTTGGGGTGTCTTTGCAAGGTATCACTGAACCGATCTCTCTACCTACCGCTAAACAATTCTTCGGCATAGGTTTCCAAGCCTCATATGAAGATGGAAAGTGGGCTGACGCCCGTAAAAGCAGTGGATGGGACCTACCTCAGCCGGTCCCACATATTACTGAGACTTTCATCGAACCACAATATGTCGAAGAAGAAGAAGAGGCCTTTACAGCCGAAGAAATCGAGGGAATTTGCGAGGCCATGAAACAGATGTTGTATGAAAATAACATGGTCCAGTTGGGAGAAGGCTCAAGCACCGCCGAGGTGCAATACATGGGCCCAAACGCATTGGAAGGCTACTCCATTCCCCGTCAGGCGGGAGACTCAGTAGTTCAATTTTGCCATCTTTCCTACACTATGAGTTATTTCAGGGTGTAACTCAAGTGTTTTTATTGACTACTTTTTTTGAATTCCTATGTAAACCCTCCTATGTTCAAATTCAATGAAATGAAAATCAAAATTTCATAGTCTATTATCCTTCTGATTTTTGCCTATTTTTCTTATTTTCAGTCCTAATAATGCGGCTTTAAATAACATGACATGCTTGCGGACTTCATTCTATGATCTTAATACGCTGTCTAACCTCGAAATAATGAGTCAAGAACCGGAATATGACAAAGAAGAGGATTTTAGGGAAATAAATCGAGAATTAGAACAATTCGAGAATAAGCCTAAGCTGAACTTAAACGAAACAGAACCCGTCAACTTGGGTAATGTAGAAGAGGTTCGAGAAACCATGATAAGCGTCCACACTGATGAAAGGACTAGGGATGCTCTGATTCAACTTTTATTTGAATTCAAAGATGTGTTTGCTTGGCCCTACGATGACATGCCCGGACTAAGTGTAGATTTTGTGGTACATAAATTGCCAACCTACCCCGGTTATCCACCCGTCTAACAAAAGCAAAGGAAGTTTAAAACAGACATGAGTGACAAAATCAAAGAAGAGGTCACTAAACAATTAAAAGCGGAAGTGATCCGGGTGGTCCAATACACCACCTGGCTGGCCAATGTGGTTCCAGTACCTAAAAGGGACGGAAAGGTCAGAGTATGTGTATATTATTGAGACTTGAATAAAGCGATCCCTAAAGATAACTTTCCACTACCAAACATACATATCCTGGTTGACAATTGTGCCAAGCATGAGGTACAGTCTTTCGTGGATTGTTATGCTGGATACCACCAGGTACTGATGGATGAAGAAGATGCAAAAAAGACGGCTTTCACTACACCCTGGGCACCTATTGTTACCGAGTCATGCCGTTCCGCCTAAAGAACGCCAGGGCAACATACATGAGGTCCATGACCGCCATTTTTCATGACATGATGCATCAGGAGATTGAGGTATACGTGGATGATGTGATTATTAAATCTAGGACGCAAGATGACCATGTCCAGCATTTGAGGAAATTCTTCGAACGCCTGCGTAAGTATGATCTGAAACTAATCTCGGCCAAGTGTGCCTTCGAAGTTCCATCTGGGATATTACTGGGGTTTATAGTCAGCCGACGGGGCATCGAGCTAGACCCGACAAAGATAAAATCTATTCGGGATCTCCCACCACCGAGAACCAAGAAGGAGGTCATGAGCCTGTTGGGTAGGTTGAATTACATCAGCAGGTTCATCGCTCAGTTGACGTCCACTTGTGAGCCTATATTCAAGCTGTTGAAGAAAGATGCAGCCATCAAATGGACGGACGAATGCCAGGACGCTTTCGACAAGATCAAAGAATATCTGTCAAACCCGCCAATGCTAGTGCCACAAGAACCAGGAAGGCCTTTGTTCTTATATCTGACGGTGTTGGAAAATTCCTTCGGGTGTGTTCTCGGGCAACATGACACAACCGGAAAGAAAGAACAAGCCATATATTAATTGAGCAAGAAGTTCACGAGCTACGAAGCCACGTATACGCTGTTGGAAAGAACGTGTTGCGCTCTAACTTGGGTCGCTCAGAAACTCCGGCACTACTTATTGGCTTATACGACCTACCTCATCACTAGGTTGGACCCGCTGAAGTACATATTCCAAAAGCCAATGCCCACTGGGAGATTAGCTAAGTGGCAGATTCTGCTCACCGAATTCGACATAGTCTATGTCACTCGCACAGCAATGAAGGCCTAGGCGTTGGCAGATCACTTGGCAGAAAATCCTATCGATGACGACTACCAACCCCTAAGCACTTACTTCCCAGACGAAGAGGTAAATTCAGTCAAGATAACTTCTGAAGACGCCAACACTTGGAAAATGTTCTTTGATGGAGCCGTAAATGCAAAAGGTGTTGGGATTTGGGCAATCCTGATTCACCCACGGGACAACACTATCCCGCCACGGCCTGCCTTCGATTCTTCTGTACGAACAATACTGCCGAATATGAAGCTTTTTTAATGGGTATGAACATGTCCATCGACATGGATGTAGAAGATTTATTGATCATGGGAGATTCGGATTTGATCATCAAGCAGGCTCAAGGAGAGTGGGAAACTCGGGATGTTAAGCTCCTTCCATACAGACAACATGTGGAAGATCTTAGCAAACGATTCAAAGCTGTCGAGTTCAGATATATTCCTCGATGCCACAACGAGTTAGCCGATGCCCTGGCTACCCTAGCGGCAATGCTTCCATATCCGGGTAATGTTCACATCGACCCGTTGGAAATTCAAATCAAGGAAAGGCATGGTTATTGCAACACGGTCGAAGTAGAGCCTGATGTCCAACCATGGTATCACGATATCAAAAGATTCTTGAAAACAAAAGAATATCCAGAGCAGGCCAATGGGGACCAAAAGAGAACCATCCGGAGACTCGCCAGTGGTTTCTTCCTTAGTGGGGAAGTACTGTATAAGATGACTCTCGATCTGAATCTATTAAGATGCATAGACGCCAAAGAAGCCGAAAAGATTATGAACGAGGTGCACTCAGGAGTATGCGATCCTTACATGAATGGATACGTCCTCGCGAAGAAAAGCTTGCGGGCTGGGTATTATTGGATGACCATGGAGAAAGATTGTTTTAGCTTTGTCCGAAAATGCCACAAGTGTCAAATACACAACGATTTGATTCACGCACCATCATCATAATTTCATCCTATGTCAGCACCTTGGCCGTTTGTTGCCTGGGGAATGGATGTCATTGGGCCGATCGAGACGATGGCCTCAAACGGGCACCGATTTATTTGGTCGCTATTGACTATTTCACGAAATGGGTCGAGGCAGTCACATTCAAAGCTGTCACCAAGAAAGCAGTGGTGGATTTCGTGCACTCTAATATCATCTGTCGTTTTGGTATCCCAAAGACTATCCTTACCGACAATGCCGCAAATCTAAATAGTAACTTGATGAGGGAGGTATGTGAACAGTTCCAAATCACACACCGCAATTCCACCCCTTACCAGCCCAAAGCCAATGGCGCCGTTGAAGCAGCAAACAAAAATATTAAGAAAATCCTTAGGAAAATGATTCAAACTTCCAGGCAATGGCACGCGAAATTTCCTTTCGCATTACTGGGATATCGAATGATTGTGCGCACGTCGGTTGAAGCTACTCCTTATCTACTGGTTTATGGCACTGAAGCCGTAATGCCCGCAGAAGTTGAAATTGCCTTCCTTCGAATTATTGTCGAAGTAGAAATGGAGGATGACGAATGGGTCAAAACCCGATTAGAGCAATTGACGTTGATTGATGAGAAAAGATGGCCGTAGTTTGCCACGGGCAATTGTACCAACAAAGAATGGCCTGCGCCTACAACAAGAAAGTGCGGCCTAGGAACTTTGAAGTAGGGAAACTTGTGTTAAGACGTATCCTCCCACACCATGAAGAGGCGAGAGGAAAATTCACCCCGAATTGGAGAGGTCCGTACATCATAAGGAAATTGCTTCCAAAAGGAGCGTTGTATTTGGGAGACATCGAGGGAAATGACCCCGAAACGGCTGTCAATGCAGATGCAGTCAAAAGGTATTATGTCTGACCTTTTCCGTGATGACGACGCTGACGATCGAAATGACGAAGGTTTTTTCATTCATGCTACCCCAAACACTACCATTTTGCAAACCCTTTGAGCCGTAACTCTTCTTTGACTAACCTCCTTGGAACTTAAAAAAAAAGAAAAGAAAGGAAGAAATAAAAAAAAAAAAAAAAAANAAGAAAAAAAGAAAAAAAAAAAGAAAAAGAAAAATCAATCAAAAATCAAAAAAATCAGAAGCAAAACAAAAAAAATCGAAACAAAAACAAAACGGCTTGAACTACGTCTGACTTGATTCCGAAAGGATACGTAGGCAACCTCTCCCTGGGGTTCAGTCACACCAAAATAAAAATCCACATTCCCCCCAAGAGTTTAAACTAGGGCAAGTGTTGAGATGCGGCAATGATTAGCCTGAAATTTCCAAGGTCGTAATTCAATACAAATTCTTTTGATCCCAAATCCTAGTCAAGTCCTTCCGATCGATCGGCAAAGAAAAGACAGAATGGGAAGATACATCTATTTGGACCTCATACAAGCAATGAGAGAAATTAAAATGAGAGAGTCTTACCGGTGAAAACCCACACGGGCACCATAAGGCGAGGTGAGTAGAGAAATTAAAAATGAGAGAGTCTTGTTGGTGAAAACTCGCAAAGAGCACTATAGGGCGATGGCGAGAAGACAAATGAGAGAGGTTATCTGGTGAAAACCCGAAAAGGGCACTATTAATTGAAAAGAGGATGATTGGTCACTGATACCGACCTGATCTGGGGCAAGGTTTCTCAACCTCGAGTTAGAAGTCGTGACAAATTTCTAAGAGTCAGATGATTTATATAGATCAGGCATCCAGTCCAAGACGCATGTCATGTTCATTGAAAGCCGCGTGCACTCCAGATAAGTCCTTTTTCTCTCCCCGAAAGAGATAATATTTGTCAAAATTCATTGTCCCCGGTTCTTTGTTATTTCCCTTTCAGTCTGACTCTATTTATAAGTTAAGGCAAAGAAAGGATGGCAAGACTGATTTACAGGGCTCTCATTTGACACGGGCTAATAAGCAAAAGGCACCCAGCCTCGTCAGGGGCATCAAGTCGACCTCGACTGGCCATGGCGGTCGATGCTGCAACTCAAAAACCTTGAAAGGAGAAAATCAAATTGAAGTGCCTATAAAGGCGAATGAAGGGAAAGGTTAAGTCCCACGTGGACAACCCTCTTGGTGAGGTTTGAAAACCCGAAATATTTCAAATACCTTAAAGTTAAAGTTGGAAGAAAAGTCAGAAACGAAAAGCCAATAAAGGCAAAATAAAGTTGGAAAGGTTAAGTCCCACGCGAATAACCGTTGTAGAAGAATTTGAGGGGGCCAAAGTTTCCCGATACTCTAGAAATCCAAAAAAAAAGCAAGTGAAAGGCCTACAAAGGCAAAGTAAAGCCAAATATGGGGTCCTACGTGACCGTTCGCCATGGTAAAACCTGGAAAGCCAAGGTCCCCGGGATTAGAGATGAAACCCAATCCCCAACCAGCAAGCAAGCAAGCAGGAGGTTGAGATCTTTGTCAACGGAGCTGAGATCAAACAGACGAAATAATCAAGGCCCCAAAACCAACCACCGTTTCAAACTAACAAATTGTTCTTTGTTGAAATAAGAAACAAGTGCAACTCAAAAGCAACCGCGCAAAAGCAGGTGCAACCAAAAGAAAAGGCGCAAGAGCTAGAAGTAGATCTGCAACAACAACTTCAGAAAGGATGTTTTCTCCAAAACACTTTCCCACATTTATTCAAAAAAAATGTTGAAAATAGCTCAAACCTGAAGTGGTGTAGGGTCTCCAAACCCTATCTACACTTTTTCCAATTAAGGGTACACATTCCCTAATTGATATTTTTCTTTTCCAATTAAGGGTATACATTCCCTAATTGATTTCCTTTTCCCGACGCGGGGGCACACACTCCTTAGTCGATGCCAATTAAGGGTATACATTCCCTAATTGATGTCTTTTTTTTTCAATTAAGGGTATACATTCCCTAATTGATTTTCTTTTCCCGACATGGGTGTACACGCTCCCTAGTCCATGCCAATTGAGGGTATACATTCCCTAATTGATTTTCTTTTCCCGACATGGGTGTACACGCTCCCTAGTCCATGCCAATTGAGGGTATACATTCCCTAATTAGTGTCTTGTTTTTCCAATTAAGGGTATACATTCCCTAATTGATTTTGTTTTCCCGACACGGGTGTACACGCTCCCTGGTCGATGACAATTAAGGGTATACATTCCCTAATTGATGTTTTCTTATCCAATTAAGGGTATACATTCCCTAATTGATGATTTCTTTTCCAATTAAGGGTATACATTCCCTAATTGATGTTTTCTTATCCAATTAAGGGTATACATTCCCTAATTGATGTTTCCTTATCCAATTAAGGGTATACATTCCCTAATTGATGTTTTCTTATCCAATTAATGGTATATATTCCCTAATTGATGATTCCATTTCCAATTAAGGGTATACATTCCCTAATTGATGTTTTCTTTTCCAATTAAGGGTATACATTCCCTAATTGATTTTTCTTTTCCCGACATGGGTGCACGTGCTCCCTAGTCGATGCCAATTAAGGGTATACATACCCTAATTGACGCTTTCTTATCCAATTAAGGGTATACATTCCCTAATTGATGTTTCCTTATCCAATTAAGGGTATA
>ML241809.1:3109-48066 GCA_005239495.1 Nicotiana undulata
ATATATATATATATATAGTTTGAAACTAGGTAGAATAATAAGGTAAGAATCAAAGTCATGCAGTAATTATGGAACTAGGTATCAATTAGTATAAAATCAGTATAAGTAATCCCTTAATTAAGGGAGTTAACTTCAAACGGTAAGGACAATTAGCAAATAAGGAAAGATACCATTTATAGCTTAAGGAAATAGTTCAAACAGTAAGTATAGAGCAAGTAATCAGGCTAGGTACATAATATTATAATTAAGGAAATAACATAAGAATCAATTTGACAGCATAGTCGGCCATAAAATAAGGCAAGAAAATAACTTAGAGGTTGGAAATCAGTAAGGAGATCATCACAAGAGATTAGTGAAAGGTATCAATTACAGGAAATTAGGGATTCGAATAGGAGTAGTACTGATTAAGGGGAGATTACCACAAGTCTCTATGAATACACAGAATAAACACATAATAGGAAAGAAGAAGCAAGAATCAGAAACCCTACTAAGCACAATAGGGTAAAAATCACATAAAATCAGGGATTTAATTAGAACATAGTACTGATTAGGGGAATGAACACAAATTTCTGAGATTAAGCGAGATAAACACATAATATGCAAGAAGAAGCATAAATCAGAAACCCTAATAAGCCAAATAGGGTAAAAATCACAAAGGCTCATAACATTCATGAAAAACAAGCACATATACAAATTAAACGAACAAATTATCAAAGACGAACATAGAACCCAAGATTAAGACCAAGAATTAGGGTTTTCAACATAATAAATCTGATAAAAAGGGAAAAACTTAAATAACCATTTAAACATAGTTAGAATCATATAATAATACTGAAAATTAGAGGGAAAGTCATTTTGAAAAGGGGTTAAGAAACCCTAGTTTTGAAGATGAAGAGGTGCGTTTTGAAAAATCGGAGAGATTCTCAGGAAAACAGTAAAGATAACTCAAAATATACTCATATCTGTTGCAGATCTAAAGAGTCAAGAGATTAGTTAGGGTTTCATAGAGAGAAAACCCATAGATAGAGAGATTCCAGCGTAGAAGCCATGGATCTAGCCGGAAAATATAAAAGTCTTACTCGGACGGCCAAGGGTGGCATGAGAACGGCATAAAAAGGCCATGGGTGTGAGTTGAATAGCCTCTGGTTCCCTTGAGGACCTCAGGGTAGCCAGGATCCGTCATGTGAGGGAGCCATGGGGGCTAGGGATGGTGGTGGAACCACCATTGTTACCGGCGAGCAGGCTGGTGAGAGGAGATTAGGGTTTAGCAGAGAGAGCTTGAGAGAGAATGAGAGAGTGTAACGACGGAGAAGAAGAGAGAATGAGGAGGAATGGGGTAGGTCTTTAGGTTAATTTAGGTAAGAACATATCTGGTCCGTTGATAAAAAATGATCAACGGTCCAGATTAAATAAGAAATTGGATCGGGTGGATAGTGGATTGGGCCTGGGGTGTCTGGGTTGATTTAATTGGGTTTGGGGCTGGTTTAGTTTAGGCTAGAATTGAAATGAAATTAGGCTATTTGTTAAATACCCAATGCAAAATTAATTAAAATAATTTACAAAATAGCTAACAATTATAAAAATGAATTTCATGCATAGATAATAGTTTTGAATAATTATTTGATATTTTAAAATACAAATGACTAATTTCTTGTAATAAGTAGTGCAAAATGATATGCTTGGGCTATAATTGCAAAGTTATTGCAATTATAGCCAAAAGATGTCAATTTAGCTAATTATGAAATAATTTGGTCTTATTAGGACCATAAACAATAAATTAAATTTGTGATGCAATTTTATAATTATTTATTGGAAATAAAATGCTGGACAAATTAATAAAAATATAGAAAAAATACCAATTGCTATTGATGCATGCTTTTGAAGGTGTATATGCAATTTAAAATATCTTTTGGGATAAATTGGGTATCAAAAGTAATTAGGTTGGTTTGGGTAGCTTAAGTCCGAAAATGATTAAGGAAAAAGGGATATTATTTAAATACCCAATTAAATTAGTAAATAATTCGTAAAAAGTGATAAGTAAATAGTAAAAATATTATTTGTGCATGAAAATGGTTAATAATAATTATTTAACACTATAAAAATGTAAAAAGTTATTTTTTTTTGCATAAATAAAGTAATTATAAGTATATACGGGCTATTATTGCAAAATATGCAATTTTAACCTTTAAAAATATAAATGTAATTATAATAAATGTCCCAAAATATTTAAAACCTAGTATGGATGTAAGTAATGAAGTTAGATGATAAAATCATCATAAAATAATTTGTGATGCAATGAATGAGTATTTATCTAATAAAATGCGGGAACAAATTGAATTTAAAATCTTTAAAATTATAGAAAATTAGGAATAGTTCTTGTATGTGTTTATAAATCAAATGATGATGCATATGTACTACTTAGAAAGTATATATGTATATTTAAAAAATATGAGGGAAAAATTGGGTATCAACAGCTACCCCTCTTTATCTGGGAAGGATGAAAGAGTTGTCGGGTAAAGAAATAATGACTGATTTTGACCGAATGGGGTGATTTGAAAGATATAGGCCGAACTCTGGCTTTTGAGCTTCCTACATATCCCTGGTTTTACAAGAATCAGGCCATGTGTAGTTCTGGATCCAACGGTGGAATGAACTGGCTCTATGTCTATCTTGTGCTATTCCAAATGCCTGGCCTCGGACTCAAGGACTCTTTTGCGTAACCTCTTATACTTCACATGTGCTTCAGCAGCTTCATCTATGACCCTGTTTCCTCGACCGACCCCTGGCTCGACTATTCCTGCTATGTTATCATCCAACCACGATAGGTAGAAGTACACATGTCCTACGTGGGATCGATCTGGCTCAATGGTATCCTTTTCCACAATAATCTTCAAATGCCACATGTGTTGGGCCTCACATTTGTATCGAATGGCATCATCTTGAAAATCTGCTTTGTAATGACTCATTTTGGAGACTCGCGGTATGACTTGTTTTCTACCAGCTTGTCTCATGACCCTGATAGGAACATAGGTATATATTCCCCTTAACCCGATCAACACCAAATGCGGAAAATCCCTGGACCTAATGATGAATTCTCTAGTAAGGAACCACTCGAACATCCAATGGACCTTGTTTTCGATCAGTTTGCTGAAAAAGAGTGCCCAATCTATAGCATTCTCCGGTTGTGCAAGCCTATATGGGATGAAGATCATTCTTTTCGGATGATGGAAAGATATGTGGTCATTCCATGGTATTCGTGGAAATTCCTGACGGCACTGGCCTCTTTGAAGATGCTCCAATAACCAAATCTGCAGCAGCAAGTTGCAACCCTCAAAATGTCTGAACCCCTTCTTGCAACGATCCAGAGCTCAGTACATTTCTACTACGATCATTGGGACAATAGTGTATGTTTGTCCCTCAATTCCTTCCATTAAAGCTTTGGTTACCATAGCCAACCTGGTGTGAATCATGTCTCCTTGGATTGGAAACACTATCTTACCCAGAAAACAGACGATGAACACGAAAACCCGACGATGAGTCCAACCCAGGGAAGTGATGGAGAACTCATCATGAAAAATACGATAGGATTTGTTGTGTTTGTATCGTTTGTAGAGGAAGTCGAATGGTATGTAGGACTTCTTTAGGCATGCTATATCATCATTCTTTCTCAGACCCTTCATTTTCAGAAACCCTCTAGGAATGCGATTTTCTGGCACCAACAAACCAGGACTATCCCAGGGTAACCCAGCGAATCCTCTTATTTCCTCCAGGAGAGGAGTTAATTCTACATTTCCAAAACGGAACACGTCCCTTTCTCCATCCCAGAACATGGTAGCAACCTCGATCAACATGTTATTTGACTAGATGTCTAACAAGGAAGGTATATTTCCGAGAACCCTCTTCACACGATTTTTGTCGCTTGGCGAAAGATTTTCCCACCAATCTAGAAGTAAAGGTGGTATATTTTGGACCATGCCGAACCTGGGGACTTCGTGCCTCATTTTATGCAAAATAAACAAAGTTAGGCCCTTTCCCCTTCCAAATTCGACTACTTACACATTAACGATCAGCATGTTTTATCAGAATAATGCATATATTGTGATCGTGCCCGTTGGGATTATGGAAATCCCGGTGGGCTTTGGACAAGGCGTTTCTTAGAGGGTTATTATGCGGAAAACATATTAACCCCTGCTAGGATTGAGCATGATGCATGTACAATTATTATCAGAGTAAGGTTTCTATAGAAGTCTAGATTGGTACCCTCAAGTGGACAACTTGAGAGGGAAAGGCACGGAACCGTCGACTGCACCGCTGATTGACTAGTTTTACCGCAAATAAGCCTTTCCAATTTTAAAGGGGTAATATAGGAAAAGTGCGAACACTCATCAAGTGTTGCTATGGTATTTGTGTATGGCTAAAATCGGAAAGACCGATTTTACATTGGTCATGGTATTAGGTAGCTTATCCGCATAAGGCTAGAGGTGCGGCTCGAGGTCTGACCTCGAGCGTCCCTCATGTGCTACTTCGAGGTGACACAGGCATGGAGCTGACGTAAGCGAGTGACACGAGGGCTAAAGCGACTGAGCCTGCAACAAAGTACAAGTCCGTACTCAGATATTAAATGACTGTGTCAGTCGTAAATCTTTGTAATAAATGATAGTGTACTATGTTGGGAATTCCCCCCCTCCCCCTTATATAAAGGGGACCCTTATTGTTTTTGGCACACATAATATACAATACAAGGAACAAGAACATTCTCTGCTCTCTAACTCAAAAATCCCCTATTGTCTCTATGTTGATCCTTTTACTTACATTTATTGCATTTCATTTATTGTTCTTCATTTATTGCTCATTGTTGATGATAAACAACCTATTTCGAGGACCACAGAACTGTTATAACTCCATCGACTGTACTTCATCAACCCCGAGCCTCGACCATGAGAGTCCACTTCGGTCAGCTTGGAACCTCGATCTGAGGCAGTCTGGTTTGCTCGTTTTTGATTTCATATCATTTCTAATGCATCTATCTCATTAACACTTAGCATCTATTGCTTAACAACTAGCATTAAAATAAATTACATATTTTTAGAACCACATAATCAAATATAATTGTAATTACCATTTTCAAGGTAAACAATATTAATTACGCACGAGTGGAATATGATGTCGAGCATGTATTTATGCAAAAAGGAAATAACACGTTGTCAAGTATTTTGCATGATGAAAACGATAAAATGCAGTATTTAATAATTGCAAAGACAGGAAAGAAAGAAAAACAAGAAAAGGAGTTAGTTCTCATAACGAAAAAGCGATAAAATGGAAAAGACGTGATAAAAGAGGGAATTTAGTGAGCATAATTGAGATAATAGTGGAGTAAATGCATGTTGCAGCCAAATTAAACGAAGGATGGCAAGTAAGTCCATATAAAGGAAAATGGGAAATGGGTGTGCATGTTGCAATGACAAGGGTAAATAGGAGCGGGATGTTCAAGTACTAGCAAAATAATAAAGACACGCCTATCGAGAAAGACTAATTCACAAACCAAGTTCGTTAAGGAAAGAGCCTAAGGATATCCCCAGCAGAGTCGCCATGCTGTCGCGCCCCCTTTTTTTCGCGAAATCGAGTTTCGACATTTGACAACTCCTTTTGAGAAGGGAAAGGAATTGAATATTGGGGGAGTGGCCACCTAACGGATTAAGGTGAGTTAGGGCACCTTTTGAGAAGGGTGGATTTGGGCTCGCGCAACGCCCACCACGTCGATGTCAGTTCCCGCGTTGATGGAGATACACGTCCTGAAAACGAACAGGAGGTCCAGAACACTCCAGCTCAGGAGGAAAGGCAGGTTAGCCTTCACGTTATTTTTGAAATGTTGCAGGCGCATCAATTGGCGATAGCTCAGCTGCAAAGCCATCAGAAAACTCCGAGTACAGCAGCACCGAAGGCGGATCCTCGAGTCAAACAAGTTTCGGAGAGTTCGAGCAACAACGGGTCAGCAGCCGACCCCGCCATCATGAAAATGCTCGAAGACCTCACGAAGAGAATTGAATCGGGAGAAAAGAAAATAGAAGCAAATGACAAAAAAGTGGAGACCTACAACACAAGGGTCGACCAAATCACAGGCGCACCCCCTATCCTGAAGGGTGTGGATTCGAAGAAGTTCATGCAAAGACCTTTCGCATCGAGCTCCGCAGGTGTTGGGGAGCTCCCTGGTGTGAGACCGTGTTCTCCTGGAGAGAAAATGGAGTCATCGGCCTCAGGGCCAAAGAATGGTAACAAACGGAAAGAGCCTTTGGTGGGCGAGGGAGCTTGCTGTGAGGCAAGATCTACCCAGAGATATAAGTGCGATGAAGAGGTTCCTCCTCTGCCGCCATCTTATCCCCTTCCCGAAAGTACTTCGGGGGATAAGGATCAACCGCCGCTAGCTTCTCCCATCGAAGGTACTTCGACGGAGGTTCGGGGTCAAGGTCCGCCTGATGGGGGCGAGGTCTCTAACGACCATGTTCCTCCCCCGAGTGCTCCGACTGGAGGGAGAAGGCCAGGACTGGAGACGCTCGCTCATCTTTTGAGGGTGCACAACAGTTCTGCTCTGTGGTAAGATTTGGTGATTCTCTGATCTTCTTACTTCGCATTTTCATTTTTCAACTAAAGCTTGCTTTTCATAGGTCTTTGATAAGCTCAAGTATGAATTGCGGAAAGCTTCGGATGGGGAGAGGTCCCTCAATCTTCTTTGCGATAAACAAGCAAAAGAATTGACACACCTTTGGTACGAGGTGAGTTGAAGCCGTGGCTACGAGGGTCGCCTCGAGGAACATGTGATTCCCGACGACATACATGTTTCTTCTCTCGTTTTTAGGGGTTAATGTTTTGGTGTTGCAATTGCAAAGAAAGACAGAGTACCTGGAACGCCTTTGGGGAAGAGTTGGTCAAGCCGAGCATGTGTGCAATGGGCTTAGGGCTCAGGATGACGCCCATGTTGCGGCCAAAAAGAATGCTCTGGCCAAAGATTCTGCCCTCGAACTGCACCTTCGGAATACTAGTGAAGAAAACTTGGTGCAAGCGAGCCGGATCGAAAAGCTTGAGGTAAACTTTTGCATATGAAGGCCGAAGCCATCGATGCCCTGGCCGAAGCTGAAGAGGCTCAAACAAAGGCCGATAAGAAGGTGGGCGTTTATTTGAGAGATGCTGCCGATGCTCGGGCTGAGCTGAGAGGATCCTTTGACAGATAAAAGAGAAGCAAGGAATACACCCGGTGTAAATCTCAGAGGGAAACTCTCAAGGAGATACACGCTCGGGGTTTTGACCTCTCGGAGAAAATAAAGCAGGCTAAGGCGGATGAGATTGATGCCAAGTTCTTCCTTTCTTCTAGTGCCGACACTGATGTTTGAGGGCTCTCGAGGGAGATGGTACCGAGAGTAGGCTAGGTTTCCCTTTTTTTTCTTCTCTCGCACGAGTCTCCCTGCGGGAGTATTGTAAATGTATCAATGCGTATATATGAAAAGCCTTTCGATTATTTCGATTTGCTTGTGTTTTTTTTTCTTGTCTTCCCAATTTTTGGTGTTTGCCAACGGTTGATCAAACGAACCAGGTTTGCTAGTTTGGCGTTTAAGCTCTTAATCGTGGGGTCAATACGACCTTTAATCGGCCCGTAGGATTTTTGACGCTGGCCTGTAGGCTCCAATGTGTTTGCCCTTAGGAATTTTTAGTTTAACCGGTTCGGGCTCAGTCTTCGAGTCGGGTTACAACTCGAGCTCATCAAACCTTAGGTTTATTTTGAGTTTAACCCTGAGGTTTTTTCAAGATGGCGCCAGGGCTCTTACGCGTTGGGTCAAAATGACCTTTAGTATGGCTATATTTTCTGTCGCTTAAAGATTTATTTGAAGTTTTTGTGTTCGTCCGACTCTTTGACGGCCCAAAAAGGACCTCGATTATGAGTCATTATGTGACGATAAATGGGAACCTCAGAAGGTTTTTCCCTACGGCTGAATTATCTCGAGCCTTTCCGTTGTTTGGAGTTGACCTGAAAATGATCGAAGCTCTTTTACGAGCTGACATGAAAATGATCGAAGCTCTTTCTTTTAGAGCTGACATGAAAATGATCGAAGCTCTCTTTGCTTCCCGAAGGTAGCATGATTTAACTGGTTCTTACCGAAGTAATTTCGAAGGATTTGATTTTATGGCGGCGGTCAGGCATCCCCGAGTCGCGTTAGTTTGGCCGTAGCCTATCGACCGGAGTTGTTTGTGTTTGGCCGGAGCCTTTAGTCCCGAGTAACGTATCCTCAACATCTATATTCGAGGGTATGCCCTTTTAGGAGTCTTATAAGTTCAAACATATAGACTTGGCTTTGAAATCGAAATTGTGCCTTTTATAAGGTTGTGTGATCTGGACATGCCTTACCTGAGGCCTTACAGTTTCACACACGGTCGAGGTTACCCACTTGGGATCTTACGACCTTGGGTTTTGACAACTTGGTGGATGTTAGCAATAGTCCCCGATGATAGCCTCGAGGCCTTTCCTTGTGAAATTAGCAGCCTCTTTGGATCGCAAAGTGCTTTGATGACAGAAAAATACTTCTTTGATTGTTTGGTACAAGCATACATGTTTTCACCGTCGAGGGTCCGACCCTTTTATGCGAACACGGTTCATTTGACCGTTTGGACCAATATATCATTTTCCTATTGATACCCTCTTCGTCTTACTTTGATTTGTTTGAGAAGGCGACCTCCCAGGGCGATGCCCCCCAATATTTGAGGTTGATTGGAGAGAAGCCTCGAATACTTGTTTAAGCTCTTCCTCAGGTAAAACATGGATGTTGCCTCGTTAAAAACCTTGCTGGAAAAACCCTTTCCGGGGTAAAATCCGATCAAAGGAAAAGAGTGCAACGCATGCGTTAAAACCTAAGGTCTTCGAACTAAAAGGCACTTCGATTCCCTTTGCCGGACATCTGCATGTAAGTTAGTATAAAGTGTGAATAAATAAGGGGGATAGTCATACCTTGGCAGCGATGGCGTTTCGACCTCGATGACGCGTTATCTTCACCTGCATGTTCTAAGGATGCGGTACGGTCCATTACTCACGAACTCGGATGCGGCCGGGGATGTAGCTTGTTACCGCTATTTGGCCATTTGCTTATCTTTTGGTTCCTTCGGCGTGGAAGGCATCGTCGTCGGTATCACGTCGTGTACCATGAACATCTCTTTTGCGGCGTGTTGCCCCCAGTATACTGTCTTTATTCCTTCTTTTGATGTAAATTTCATCATTTCATGGAGGGTTGATGGTACTCCTCTCATGCAGTGTATCCACAGCCTTCCGAGCAAGGCGTTGTATCTCATGTATCCATCAATGGCATGAAACTTGGCATTTTGGGTCGTGCGACCACATTAACCGAGAGGGTAATCTCCCCTTTTGTTGTTTCGCTTGCCATATTGAATTCGTTCAGAACTCGAGAGGCAGGCACGATCTGTTCGAGCAGTCCGAGTTTCTCCATTTTGAAGCGAGACACAAATTCTCGCAGCATCTCACTTTCTCTCTGCTTGATTTTGAAGATGTCGGATTTCCTAATTGGAACTTTGATGGCTCCGGCGTGTGCCTTTATGAAAGAGTCTGCCAACATAGAGAATGAGTCTATCGAATTAGGGGTAAGGTTGTGGTACCACATCATGGCCCCCTTTGATAGTGTTTCTCCAAACTTTTTTAACAGGACGGATTCGGTCTCGTCCTCTTTTAAGTCGTTCCCCTTCACGGCGCAAGTGTAGGCGGTAATGTGCTCGTTGGGGTCCGAGTTCCCATTGTATTTTGAAAGATCGAGCATTCTGAACTTCTTGGGAAGTTGATAAGGAAGATGGTTAATCCTTAAAGGTAAGAGATTAGTAACACTCACATTGGGGTTTGACCTTCCACCTGCCCTTCGACAGATCACGCCACTTATGCTCGTCGAAAGACGAGCAAGCCATCAGCTTCCGAGTCTAATCCGCCAAATAAGGGACTTCACGCGGTGACCACGGGGCTGCTGCGGAAAGGGAAAGGAGGATTTAGTGCGGAGTCAGCCTACACTACAAACTAACATGATAAAAACACAAGTATTCCACTTACGCGTAAAATTCCATTCCTCAGGGAACGTCAGGAATTCCGCGGGGATGATATCAATGGTCCGCACTCGGACAAATGGGCTCATCCATCCTCGACATTCATTTTCCTCACCTCTGGCGACGAAGGACCGAGAGGTTCGACGTTGTAGGGTAACCATGCCTCTACTATTCAAGGGCCGGTACAACTTGATGAGATGGTTGAGGGTAAACTCGAGCCTGACCTTTCCCACGAAGAACCTTATCATTAGTACAATCCTCTAGAATGACGGATGAACCTGCGCCAGGGTGACCCGATACCCCTGACAGAACTCGAGAATGATTCTATCAAGAGGGCCCAATGTAAAGGGGAACGTGTACACGTTCATAAACCCTTCCACATTAACTGTAATGTCCTCCCCCAAGGAAGGGACCTGTAGTACCACCTTTCCTCCCCATCCGCAGTTTCTCCTCATCGCCTCGAGATGTTTCTCTCCTATCAATGGGATGGGCCTCGACGCACAGTCCCGATGGACTTGAGTATTGAAAGATCTCCCTAACGTGAAGCCGCTCTTCGAGGTAAAGCGTCCCGTAGTTGGCTCGGCAAAAGCCAGCAGTGTACCACCGACCGAGCGGGAAATTGAGGCAGAGCTTTCCTCTCGCTGGCTTACAGCCTCAAACGCAACTGCCATAGCTATGACAAGACACGAAAAAGGAGGCAAAACATGAAGCAAGATAATCAAACTAAAAATGGCGGAAGACGAAATGATAGGACGGCTCTATGAAGAGACAATTGTTCTAAACAACAAAGTCTCCAAGTGAAGGACGAGTATGCATATATATAGAGCGAGCAACGGCTGTTCACCTGCTATAAAGGCCAATAAATTCAAACCAACTCATTTACACCCCCTTTTTTGGGAAATACAATGGTAGGGATACCTCGGTCATTTCACAAATCATACTTACGAATGACACTATCAAAGGGCTCGAGACTTCTCTATGAATCTGGCCCCGAAGCGGTACCCTAGGAGATATCCATTACCACAATCATAGGCTCCAAGGAGCCACCTACACTGATTTAGCCCGAGATAGTACCTGATCTCGAGGGTTCTGCTATCCTAAGAACGGGCTCCGAGAGGCCGATGTTAAAATCTCAAGGGAATCAAAAGACAAAGCAAAAACCCTTATATTCGCAAAAATATATTTACAAAGTTGTATCTTTACAATGCTCCTCTAAGGAGTTGATGCGCGAAAGGAAAAAAGAAATCAAAAACAATAAATTAGATCTATTCCTCGCCCTTGCCGCCGGCCGAGCTACTGACGGAGTCACTATCGGAGCCCCCATCCGATGAGGATGTAAGTGTCGTCTCTTCTGCCAAAACTCTGGCCTCCCCAACCTCAGCATAGATATAGGCACCCTTGGGGATCGCCTCTTCGAGTGTCTGCCTCCTGTCTTGAGAACGAGAATGTTCAACGGCCCGAGTGAGCTTGTGCTCGGCCTTTTCAGATATCTCCTTGGCACGATTATTGGCGGCAACATCATCTTTCTTATATGAAGTTACGTGCTCGTAGGCCTCGGACTTGGACATAGATAGTAATGCTACCTCCTCTTGGGAATTCCGAAGTAGGCCCTGGGTCGATGTCAAATCTCCCCGCAAGCAGTCCCTCTCCGAGGCTACAACCTCAATCCGCTCCTCCAGCTCAAGGTTCTCTCTATCCTTGACCGCAGCCTCTTCCCGGAGCTGCTCCACCAGAGCATTCTTTTGCTCTATCTACAAAAATAAATCAAGTTAGTAAAGGCCAACTCATGGAAGCATGGAAACGAACACACGGAGGCCACGCTACCTGCTCGTTGAAGCTGGACCGTTCCTGATGGGCTCTCTCCAAACTCGCCCGAAGTGCCTCTAACTCATCTTCCTTTCGGGAAAAGGAAGTCCTCAGCTATTTTAGCTCTGAGGTAAGATTCTCAAGCCCCCCCTCGCGGCGAGTAAGCTCGTCGTTTATCTTGGACAAAACTTGTCCATACACCTTCTTGGCCTACAATATAAAGGAAGATGGTTATGCGAGCAGAAATGAGAATTCGGAACAGCGGACAGTATTGTTTCTCCAAAGGATTAGATCCTTTGACCAAAGTTATTTTTAGGATGAACGCGGGTTACTAATAATCAAGGAAATATTATTAAACAAAGAAGAATAAGTAAAAGGCAATAGTATGATGCTCAGAAAATAAAATGTATTATATTCCAAGTTCAGCCATCGTTTACAAGTTACATTCCCCTCTTTTATATAGGGGTTTTCTTAGTATAACGTCTACTTCTTGCAATGATCGTCCATTAATGATTAATTATTACATCAATGGGGCGTTACAAAGGATAACTGTAACTGTTGTATGAAGGTTACATAACGTGTGAGTCATTAATTGAGGATCCCTGAATCTGCCTGTAGCCCTGTCTGAATTCATTCTGACCGTGTCTCTTTCCTTTCTCAATCAGGTTGAGTTTCCCGTGGTTGATTACTTCGTAGGTTTATTGATCCACGACTCTTTGTTCCGTACCTCTTTATAGCATCATATCCAGCTTCCGTGTTTCCCTTGGTCCACGTAGCTGGCTGAGTTGTCATGAATCACCTTACGTGTGAAACTCTTTCTTACCAATACAGATAGTCCCCCCACTTACCATTTATTTATCGATTAATATTTGGTAAGTGGATACGCATTTATGGCGGGAATATTTTTCCGACGCTTGACCTCGAAACATTGTATCCTTCTCTGAACATAGGCGTCGTTTGTCACTTCTATTTAATGCTTAAACAATGTGTCCTTTCCGGATTGGCTCTGCAGTTACTCGGCGTATTTTAGGGCTTTTTGCGGATGCGTCAGTCACGAAGTGACATCTTCAATTATGACTTTTCATCATTACTTTTTCCCATGTTTGACAGTTGTCCTTAAGTATAAATATTTCCCTTCTTTTCTTTACTTCCACGGAACACTTTCTAACTTGCCCGTTTTACTTGTAAAGAATTTCTTCTCGCCTTCGTAAACATGTCTTCTTCAAGTCAACCCAAAAGAGTAATAGACGTTGAGAGTTTAACACCTTCTTCTGCTCCGACTAGGAGTCGGAGGGGTGGTAGACTAAGGAGTCTAGGATCCACTCCTTCGAGAGGTTCTTCTTCTTCTCAAATAGTATCCCCTCCTTATGCTAGGTCTTTAGTTTCTCTGAGAGCTAGGGCTTCCAGGTCTTTGTCCAGAGGTAGAGATGAACACTTTCGTGAACCTCGAGTTGACGAAATCATTCCTGCTGAGTTTGTCTTTACTAAGGACAATCAGGTCCTCGTAGATCAGTCTTCTTCCCTTGATAGTGTTGAGATATATCCCACTCTTATTACTGAAGGTCAGATTTCCCTTGTTCGTAGGGAATGTTTTTGGAGGTCTGATTTCCTTGTCTATATTCCGAATAGACATCAAAGAATAACGTCTTATAAGACGGGATATTCTTTTGTTTATACGTACCCTTTTACTTTAGGGTTTAAACCTCCCATTGATCTAGTCATCATCGAGTTCTTACGTTTCTTCAATATTTGCTTAGGACAAATTGGTCCGCTTGTGTGGAGAGTTGTCGCGTGTCTTAGGAGTTTAGCTTCTTTAGCCTTGGTTCCTTTTACTTTTAACCATCTTATTCATCTTTATACTCCTGCCTTATTTCGGCAAGGGGTTTTTACTCTGGCTGCCAGGAGTAAAAGAGTGTTGGTAACCCCTGGAGATGATAAGGACAGATGTTGGTACCTCTGGTACGTCGCTGTGCCCACTACTGGTTTAGTGGGTGAAGAAAATCTTCCCTTCCCTGAGAAGTGGAATCATGCACGTGAGTACATTTTAGCTCACATTTGTTATTTTTCTTCTTTTTTCTTGAAGTGTTTTACTAACACCGTATCTGTTTCTTCTTCCTTCAGCAATCATGGGTACTGTTGAGAATGTCTCCGGTATCCGTGATTGGGTAGAAAAATTGTTGTCGGTTGCTCCCTTGGAAGAAAGGTCTTGGAAGTACTTCTCTGGGAAGTACGGTTGGCAATAAAGACCCACGGTAAGTGAAGATTTTAATTCCGCTTCTTTCCTTACTCGAGCCTCTTTTCCTTTTTTGCTTAACCTTTTTCCTTTTGATAGGGTTTTTTGGCTCGTGAGGTGTCTGCTACGTCTATTCTGAAGATATCTTTGGCTCAGGCTCAAGAGATTATTGCTGGTTCTTGTTCCTCGAAGAGGAAGGTTGTTGAGTCTCGATCTGTAGAAGAAGAAAAAAAAGAGGAGGGCACTTTGGTGCACAAGTCATGAAGAAGGAGGGTGATTTTGGACGATGAGTCTTCACCCGGAGTTGTGCCTTCCGTGCCTGAAGTCATACCCTCTACCTCTGAAGATGTTTCTCTCTCTCCTGTACATGAATCTGTGGATCATTTGTTCCACGAAGGTTTTGGTCCTGCTATTGATGAAGTCCCCTTGGCTGTCTTTCCCGCTTCTTTCAGAGAAGCTCGTTCGTCTGCTCCTGCTATTTCCTCCACTCCCTTAGCTATTACTACTCATGTTGCTGCCATGCCCATGGTTCTTTCACCCCCTCAAGTTTCCGTGCATGTTACTTCTTCTGCTCCACAAATTTCCTTACCTGTGGCTCCTTTACCTCAGCCTGCTTTCGTGCCTCCTGTTAGAGAAGTAGGGTCTTCCAGCAGGGAGATGAGGCAAGTGCTTATTGAGGTTCCAGCTGGTGGAAGCCTTTTCAAGAAATTCGGCCAACCCGAAGTGTGGTTGAAGCCTTTGATTGGCCCGACAGAGAATATCAAGCCTGATAGCCATAGCGCCTTTACATGGGCTAATGAAGTCATCCATTCTTCTCTGAAGGTAAAAATGTGTCTCCTTTTATTTCATTTTGTACATGAAATTTATCGTATCTAATTGATTCCTTTTTTTGTAGACCAATCTTATAGGCATAGAGCTTATGAAATGGATTTCTAACACGGAGCAAGAGCTAAAGGAGTGGCATGCTGAAGCAAAGAATTAGAGGGACAGTATGATAGCTTAAGGATCGACATGGATGCCTTAGAAGAAGAAAGGAATACCTTGAAGCGACAGATAAGAATCATGTCAGCAGAACTAGCAGTGGAGAAGGCTTCTTCCAATCAGGCTGATAAGGACAAGAGCATTCCCGAGTCTTCCTTTGCTGAGCAGTTGTCCCGTGCCTCAGAAGAAGTTAGGAACTTGAAAGACTTGCTGAGGCAGAAGGAGGAATACTCAGGCGAGCTTGTGCAATCACTCACCCAGACTTAGGAGGATCTTCGTAATGATTTAGACATAGTCCAATCCCTGGAGGAGTCGATTGTACCTTTGAGGGCTGCCCATGAAGCTGCTGAAGCGGAGAAGGATGGGATAAGAGCTGAGCTTCAAGTATGGGCGAGAGATTATGAAGATCTCGAAGAGGCAGGTGTTGTCGATGTGAGTTGGGCGTACATGAATTCTCGTCTTGACACATTGATGGAAATGAGTCAAGAAGGTTTCGACCTTAGTGCTGAAATAGCTAAAACTAAGGAAGCCGTGGAGAAGGCTCAACAACGTCATAACCTCTCTTCACCTGATGGTGAGACTTCTGCTGCTCATGCCTCTTTGTCCCAAGTTGCTCCCGTTCCTCCTACTAGTGAAGAAGTCAATCCTCCTCCTCAAGAAGATTAAAGTGTTGGTTCACCTTTTTTTTTTATTTGATTGGTGGTTACCCCCAGCTCTATCGGGGGTAAATTTGGATCTTTTAAAAGTCCCCAACTGACAACTTAGGGGCACCTTAATGTATAAATTATATGCGGCTATGTACTAGTTAGTACTTAGTTCTTACTTAGCCGCTCTTTTTTGAATATATGCAAGTTATGACTTTTTTGCTTTGAGCTTCTGTTTCACTCTTAAGTCTCTTGCATGTTTTAATTTTTGAGGTTTTTGTTTTACCTCTGAATTTTTGCATGAAGATGCCTAAATCACTCGTACCTTTTTGTAGTAGGCACGGTGTTGTATATAAAATATGAGCCTTTTTTGCAGTAGGCTTTGTTTATGAAAGAGGGCCCTTTTTTATTGACACTTAATGAAGAAGATGTCTCAACTTCATAATGGTGTAATAATTCAATAGAGTGATAGGAATTTTTCAAATGTTTAAGAATGTTTCTGAGGAAAGGTTTTTGTTTGAACTTCCACGACATTTTACATGTGTTTTGATTATCGTCTAAAACTCATGTTGCAACTGTTTTTATTAACAGATTTGATATACACTTGTATTTCGTAACTGTTTTTCATAAGTAACAGTTTTTTCGAGTTAATACAAGGGAACAACTGTTTTTCATTAGTAACAGTTTTTATAAAGATTGGGGTTTTTACCCGTAATTCGTTAACAACAGTTTTTAATAAGTATGAGGGAAATGCTTTTTCATCTGTAACTATTTAATTTGATAACAGTTTTTTTTTTGAACAAATACAAGGATTTTGATCTTTCATCCATAACTGTTTTATTTGATAACAATTTTCTATATGAGTACAGAGATTTCGTAACTGTTGCAATCACAACAGTTTTTTGAATGAGTACAATGATGATGATCTTTTAACCCTAACTGTTTTTGTTTACAACAGTTTTGAATTACAAAGATGTGCATTTCTTCCTCGTGGCTAATATTTTGCCTTTCAAACTGAACATGTTCGAAGGTTTTTTGAATTAGGCTTTGTATTTGAGTCTTCGGCTCTTTCGATTCTGCTCGTATCACTTGACTTCTTGGGTAGATGGATCTCCAGGCTCAAAATTTGACTTTCTGATAGTCTTCTTTGCTCCGTCTTAGCCTTCCA
Source organism: Nicotiana undulata (assembly GCA_005239495.1). Taxonomy (NCBI): domain Eukaryota; kingdom Viridiplantae; phylum Streptophyta; class Magnoliopsida; order Solanales; family Solanaceae; genus Nicotiana; species Nicotiana undulata. Next base: position 20,025 of record ML241809.1, read on the forward strand.
TACTGTATAGTCTCCCAAGTGTTTGAGCTTTGAAGAATGAAATCTCGAGCACTTGACTATTCCTTCCTTGTGGTCCTTTTCCTGAAAAGGAAAATCGTGCGGGACTCGAAGTATATAGTTTTTTAGATGATGGTTGCTTAACCCTTTAAAATGTCCATTAGAAAGTGTAACCCTAGACCGGGAATTCAGTTATTTCCTCGCGTCTTTGCAGGTCTAATATCATCATCTGGTGATGGGTTAGCTTTATGCCTATCACCTAAAAAAGTTAGCAAAATTTTAAATGTTCAAAATAAAATCGAGTGTGCGATACCTGATCGGGGGTAATTCTTTTCCTTAGAAGTATTACTTCTTCAAGTGGATGGCATTCCAGCTTGTCGGTAGGTTTCTGTCGTCCATAGCTTCTAGCTCGTAGGCGCCTTTCCCAGCTATGCCTCAGACTTTGGAGGGTCCTTCCTAATTTGGACTTATCTTTCCTATGCCTTCTTCTTTAGTAGATTGAAAGACATTTTTGAGGACGAAGTCCCCAATTTTGAAGTATCTGAGATGAGCTTTATGGTTGTAGTAACACTCTATGATTTGTTTTTGAGCTGCCATCCGTATTAATGTTGCTTCCCTTCGTGGTTCGATCAGGTCCAGATTAGTCCTTAACTCATCATCATTTACTTCCTCCGTGACTGTTATAAACCTTATGCTTGGTTTGCCAATCTCCACGGGTATTAAGGCTTCTGAGCCATAGACAAGTGCGAAGGGAGTTTCTCCCGTGGCTATTTTTTATGTTGTTTTGTATGCCCATAATACCGCTGGTAATTCATCAGGCCAATTTCCTTTGGCTTTATCTAGCCGCTTCTTTATATTGTTGATGATGATTTTATTTGTTGACTCAGCTTGACCATTAGCCATGGGGTGGTATGGTGTTGAAAAGATCTGTTTGATTTGCCAGCTTTCAAAGAATTCTGTTATTTGAGAGACTATGAATTGTGGGCCATTATCACACACGATTTCCTTCGGTATCCCAAAGCGGCATATTATGTTTCTCCATAAGAAGCTTTTAACTTCCTTTTCTCGCACTTGTTTGACCTTTACCCATTTTTTGAAATAATCGGTAATTACGAGTAGAAACCGTACATGTCCTTTAGCTGGGGGAAGAGGTCCCACTATGTCCATACCCCATTTAATGATGGGCCGTGGAAATATAATTGGATGCAACAATTTTGCTCGTTGATGCATGTTATTGGCGAACCTTTGTCACCTGTCGCATTTGGATACAAAGTTCTCGGCATCTTATTCCATCTTAGGCCAATAGTACCCGGCTCTGATTAGGGTTTTTACCAAGGATCTCACTCCTGAATCATTTCCACAGTGTCCTTCATCGACTTCTTTCATCACAAACTTTGTTTAATTAGGTCCGAGGCATTTAGCTAGGAGCCATCCGAACATCTTGAAATATAGTGAATTGCGAATGAGGCAGTACCGTGCAGCTTTGCGGCGAAGTGCTTGAGTTGTTTTCTTGTCTTCAGGTACGGTGCCATTCTGCAAAAAATTAAGAATTTCATTTCTCCAATCCCAGGTTAAATTGTTGAAAGTTACCTCATTTCTGTCCTGGTCGATCGCTGAAAGGAATAGATGAACAACGATTGCATTATCTTTGTTTGTTGCTTCCGTGACTGGTGCGAGGTTAGCCAATGCATCTGCCTCTACATTTTCCTCCCTAGATATTTGTATTACCTTCCATGTTTTGAATTGTCTTACGAGCTCTCGTGACTTTTCCATATATTGTTGCATCCGAGTCTCTCGAGCGATGTAAGTCCCCTGCATCTGATTTACTACCAGTTGGGAGTCACTGTTAATTACGATTTGCTCGATTGAGAGTTCTCGTGCGAGTTCTAGTCTTGCAATGACAGCTTCGTACTCTGCTTCATTGTTAGTTATAGGGTAACATTTAATATCATGTCGTGTCTTCTCACCCGTGGGTGATATTAAGACTATGCCTAATCTGGCTCCTTTAACATTGGAAGAGCCATCAGTAAATAGGGTCCATAGACCTGGATTTGCACCGTTAAAGAGTTGTAACTCCTTTTCCACTTCAGGGACGATGTTATTACTAAAGTCAGCAACAAAATCGGCTAATATTTGAGACTTAATTGCAGTCCTAGGCTGATATATTATTTCATGCTCACTTAATTCTGTGGCCCACTTGGCTAATCTTCCTGACAGTTCTTGCTTATGCAAAATATTTCTTAAAGGATATGAAGTCACAACAGTGATTGGATGACATTGAAAATATGGTCGTAATTTTCTAGATGCCATTATTAAAGCTAAGGCTAACTTTTCTAGATGTGGATATCTGGTTTCAGCATCTAGTAAAGTTTTGCAATAAATAGGAGATTTTTTACCTTTATCTTCTCTTACCAATATTGCACTTACAACAATTTATGATATTGCTAAGTAGATGTACAATATTTCCCTTTCTTTTGTCTTTGATAGCAACGGAGGTTTTGATAGATAAGCCTTCAGATTCTTGAGGTCCTGTTGACATTCTTCAGTCCATTCGAATTGATTCTGCTTTTTGAGGACTGAAAAGAATTTAAAACTTTTTTTGGAAGACCTGGAAATAATCTTCCCAAAGCTGCTATTCTCCCCGTTAGTCTTTGAACTTTTTTTTTATTTGTTAGCATATCAGGTATTTCTTCTATAGCTTTAATTTGAGCGGGATTTACCTCTATTCCTCTGTTTGATACAAGGAAACTCAAAAATTTACCTAATTGTACACCAAAAGCGCATTTTTCTGGATTCAACTTCATATTATACATGCGTAAAATGTCAAAAGTAATAGAAAGGTGCTGGAAATGGTCTTCCGCCCGTGTTGATTTTACCAGCATATCATCAATGTAAACTTCCATCGTTTTTCCCAGATATTCCTGGAACATCTTAGTCACTAGCCTTTGATAGGTGGCTCCAGCGTTTTTTAAGCCAAAAGGCATGACTTTATAGCAGTAAGTCCCCCTGTTCGTAATGAATGAGGTTTTTTCCTCGTCTGGGGGATCCATTTTAATCTGATTATAACCAGAATATGCATCTAGAAAGCTTAATAATTCATGACATGCAGTAGCATCAATCATTTGATCTATATGTGGTAATGGGAATGAATCTTTGGGGCATGCTTTATTTAAATCAGTATAATCTACGCATACCCTCCATTTGCTATTCTTTTTCGGTACCACCACAGTGTTAGCTAACCAGTTAGGGTACGTTACCTCTCGTATCGAATCAATTTTCAAGAGATTTTGTACCTCTTCGTCAATCACTTGGTTCATGAATGGTCCTTGCTTTCTTTTTTTCTGCTTAACAAGTACGAAGGATGGATCTTCATTTAGTTTATGAGTCATCACTTTTGGTGGAATACCTGTCATATCTTAGTGGGACCACGCAAAGAAATCTACGTTAGCCTTTAAATAATAAATTAATGTACCTTTTCGACCGGGGCTCAGCCTCGTGCCCACATACACCTTATGTTCAGGTTTTTGTTCAAACAATGGAACAACTTCGAGCTCTTCCGTAGTTGTTTTGATGTGTTCGTCTTCTTCCGGTTCATGAATGATGTTTGGTCTGAAGTCTACATCTATGTGGTCCAACGCATCTTGCATGGTGACTAGATTCACCTTCTCGTGGGTATCTCCTCTCGTACCTGTTTGAACATCTACTTCTGTCGTACCTGTTTGGTCAGTAATATTTTCTGTACTTGTTTGGCTGGTGACATCTGTTAGAAAGATTTCTCTATTTTCCGGTTCTTCCGTCTCTTTTTTGTTATATATTTCCAAGGAATTTTGTATTTCTGGAGGTCTGTTGATCACCTCTAATTTGTCTGATTCCCCATTCTGAGGGAATTTAATTACCTGGTGTAAAGTGGATGGTATTGCTTTCATGTCGTGGATCCAAGGCCTTCCCATAATCACGTTATAAGCCATGTCAGTATCAATGACTTGGAATTTGGTGTTCTTAGTTATTCCCTCGGTGTAAGTGCTAAGTTCGATCTCTCCTTTGGTTATCACCGTAGAGTCATCAAACCTTGATATGGCTCGTGCCTTTGGGATCACCTGATTTCCCATGAGCATTTGTTCCATGACTCTTAACAAGATGATATTGACTGAACTACCTGGATTGATCAACACTCTTTTAATGTTAGTGTCATGAATGAGTAAGGATATTACCAGAGCATCATTACGGGGAAGCATTAATCCGCCAAAATCTACATTGTCAAAGGTTATGTCATCTTCATCTAGATTTTCTCGAATCCGCTTTTCGTGGGTAATTGTGACCTTCGAGGCTAATTTGCAAACTATTTCGTTCACTTCCTCTCCTCCATGTATCACGTTGACGGTTCTTTTTGGAGAAGGAGGCTTCGGGGGCTCCTGCCTGTTCTTCATATATGCCTGTTTACCTTTACCACTAAATAATTCTGTTAAATAACCCTGTTTCAATAAGTGTTCTATTTCACCCTGTAAAAATCTGCAATCTGCAGTCCTATGTCCGTGATCATTATGGAACTCACACCAGAAATCTGGGTTTCTTTTACTTGGGTTTGATCGCATTTCTCTGGGGCATTTAACCTTATCTCCCATATTTCTTAATATTGAAACAAGTTCGGGCGTACTTACATTAAAGGTATGATCCCCAATTCGCGCATTACCCCTAGGTCGTTCATCCCGATCCTTTCTGGATCTGGATGAAGACGAGCACACATCTCTGCTTGGTGGTCTATAATCTGACCTAGTGTTTTCGAACTTGGGACGAGTTTCACGTCCCGATGGTTTTAAGTAAGGATCGTACCTGTTTTTACCTGATCTCTTGTCTGATTTAGAACGTCTGGATCTGGAATGATCTTCATCTCTCGAACGAGCAATGATATCGTCTTCTATTCGAAGTTTAGTATTGTACCTGTAATATACATCATTCCATGTTGTAGCTGGGAATTCTCTTAGACTTTATTTAAGTCTCCTCGTGGCTTCCGAGATTTTGTCATTTAGATTACTTGCGAATGCCATGGCTGCCCAGTTATTAGGTACCTTGGTAATTGCATTCTTTCTCGTTGGAACCTATCTACAAATTCACGGAGTAGTTCCGTATCTCCTTGCTTTATTTTAAATATGTCCTCCATTCTTTTCTTGACTTTTTGTGCTCCAGAGTATGCTTTTATGAAAGAATCTGCAAGCTCAGCAAAAGAATCAATAGAATTTTCAGGGAGAAGAGAATACCAAGTTAGGGCTCCTTTGGTAAGTGTTTCTCCGAATTTTTTGACAAGGACTGACTCAATCTCCTGTTTTGTTAAATCCTTTCCCTTTACTCATAGTAAAAGTGCTCACATGATCGCATGGATCAGTTGTTCCATCATACTTAGGAACGTCAGCCATTTTAAACTTCTTGGGTATAGGCAAGGGTGCCGCGCTTGGTTTCCAAGGTTGTTGAGAGTATCTATCAACATCAATGCCCTTGATAACAGGTGGTACTCCAGGAATTTGCTCAATTCGACCATTTTGTTCCTTCATCTGTTTCTGCATGGTTAGCAGTAAATTTTGTAATTCAGAGTTATTAGTCATACCTGGTATCGCTTCAAGAGATTCGTTAGGAGTGTCACCCATTGCTGAGTTTGCCAACCCAGACTGAGGATTTTCCATGGTGATAGTATTATTTGGAGGTGGTGTCAGCGATGCAGGTGGTGTCGCCGGTATTCCCCTTGCAAATTCTCGCAAAGCTTGTCCCACGTACTCTGCAATCATTTGTTTTATTCGATCTTGTTCTACCGTTTGCTCATTGTTATTGAGGTTGTTATCTGATATTTCCGGGGATGGTTCCCTTGAACCACGTGGGGTTCCTTGAGGTGATGGAACTGGGGTTCCATTCCTCTACTGGTTGTTGTCGTTGGAGTTCGACATAGTTTAGAGGATATCAATTGAAAAGCAAACTAAGATTATCAGTTTCCCGATAATGGAACCAATTTGTTTCTCCGAAGGATTAGATCCTTTGACCAAAGTTATTTTTAGGATGAACGCGGGTTACTGATAATCAAGGAAATATTATTAAATAAAGAAGAATAAGTAAAAGGCAATAGTATGATGCTCAGAAAATAAAATGTATTATATTCCAAGTTCAGCCGTCGTTTACAAGTTACATTCCCCTCTTTTATATAGGGGGTTCTTTGTATAACGTCTACTTCTTGCAATGATCGTCCATTAATGATTAATTATTACATCAATGGGGCGTTACAAAGGATAACTGTAACTGTTGTATGAAGGTTACATAACGTATGAGTCATTAATTGAGGATCCCTGAATCTGCCCGTAGCCCTGTCTGGATTCATTCTGACCGTGTCTCTTTCCTTTCTCAATCAGGTTGCTGATTACTTCATAGGTTTATTGATACACGACTCTTTGTTCCGTACCTCTTTATAGCATCATATCCAGCTACCGCGTTTCCCTTGGTCCACGTAGCTGGCTGAGTTGTCATCAATCACCTTACGTGTGAAACTCTTTTTACCAATAAAAGTATATCAGAAAAGTCACCTGTTTCAGATGTCTCTCAGGCGTTGAGATCGGTCTCCTCGTCGACACCATCAAATAAGTCCCTGAATGTGTCGTCTTCCCCCAAGAGATGTCTACATCAGTGGCACTCTTGCCCCGAGCGTCCCTTATATCCCCGGAGGAAAAGGAAGGGCCCAAATTAGATTCACCCACAGCACAGATGCCAAGCCCTTCGAACTCGTCGAAATGGACTGTACCATGTCCTATGAATGGCTCGAGGACTGCACCCGAGTCTTCATCGAAGGTGCCCTCCGCGCAAGGATGGTCTGCATCGGCCATCTCGGATTCGGCGGCCTACGATCAGCAGCCTTCGAAACATCCACATTCCGCCTTGCCCTCTGCACCAAAGGGATGTAGTCCTCATCTTCTTCTTCGTTTGCGGTATGAAGGCTCGCAGCAGCGGCCGAAGTCGAGATCGTGGCTTTGGTCTTAGACTTGCGGTTCCTAGGCTTCTTTGTCTTAGGAGATTCCATTGATGCCTCTTTTCTCCTTTTCTTGCCCCCGTCAGGTTTTTAAGTTCCCTCTTCACCAGGAGGGTGCGGCCTCATCGACAGAGTATCACCAAGACCTGCATGTGAATGATATATCAAACCTTCGACCACGAAGAGAGCTCATGTGTGGTTTGACGGGAGAGAACTTACCGTGATTCTTGGCATGCCATCTTGTCTTGGCTAAATCGTGCCAAGATCGCTCATTATATGGAAAGGAGGAACCCATTTGTTAATCCACCCCGCAGATCCTGAACTGAATCGGGGTACCAAACAGTAGTTGCATGATCAAAAGAGGTCAATTCGAAAAGAGAAGTAGGGGAAATAGGTAATATTGGATGGGGTGATACTTACGTTCCGTATTCCACTCTTCCGGGAATGACATCCTGTTGGCGGGGATGATATCGGAAGTTCTCACTCTAACGAACCTGTTCATCCATTCCCTGTCTCTATCGTCATCGGTGCTTGTGAAGGACGTCTTCGCGGACCGATGCTGAAGTTTGATCAAGCCTCCTCGGAATAGACGAGGGTTGTACAATCTTATTAAATTATCGAGGGTAAAGATCATCCCCTCAATCCGATTGTAAAAGAATCGAAGCATATACACTATCCTCCAAAACGAAGGATAAATCTGACCGAGTGTCACCCAGTATCGGTGGCAAAAATCGAGGATCACCGGGTCAACCTGTGGGGATGAGGATTCAACGGGGCCCAAGGTGAAGGGGTACGTGTAAATGCTAAGGAAGCCCCCTTTGTAAGTATTTATGCTCTCCTCAACATTGGGGATTTCAACTTGAATTTCCTCTCCCCAGCAACAGTCTGTTCTTACTCTCTCTACTTCAGACACAACGTTGATATATCTAGACATGGGCTCACGTCGGCCCGGTGTGTTAGGAGGTTTACCAATGGTAAGGTCAGAAACTATTTCGAAATCATCGGGGATGCATTGCTCGATGCTCGGGGAATTTTTTGTTTGTCTGTGGACGGGCGAGCGGAAGTGGAGATGCCTTCTTTTTGAGGTACTGTCTTAGAAGTTTTGGCCATGAATGTATCAAAGCTTCTAAGAAAAAGACAAAAAAATGAGTACAGGAGGGAAGTGAATGTAAGAGAAGTTGGAAGGTAGCTATGAAACATTTGAAGATGGCTGTAAAGGTATGGATGGTGTGCGAGTATGGTATTTATAGAGATCGTGTGGGTAGCACTCGAAGAGCGGAAAGGTCGAACCGTTGGCTAGTCGTGGGTTTTTTGGTAATCGTGTTGATGACGACCCCGGCGCGACTTTTGAAGTAGGTCATTTAATGCTCTGACGGCATGATGTCATGATGGGAATATCGAGGAGACAAGCATTCGAGGTCGTTTCTTATCGTTCCACTCTAAGAAACACATGGACTATCTGTGTACGGCTAAAATCGGAAAGACCGATTTTACATTTGGCATGGTATTATGTAGCTTATCTGCATAAGGCTCGAGGTTCGGCTCGAGGTCTGACCTCGAGCAACCCTTATGTGCGAGTTCGAGGCGACGCAGGCCTGGAATTGACGTAAGCGAGTGGCATGAGGGCTAAAGCGACTGAGCCTACAACAAAGTACAAGTCCGTACTCAGATATTAAATGACTGTGTCAGTCGTAAATCTTTGTAATAAATGATAGTGTAATATGTTGGGACTTTCTCTCCCCCCCCCCCCCCCCNAAATCTTTGTAATAAATGATAGTGTACTATGTTGGGAATTCCCCCCCTCCCCCTTATATAAAGGGGACCCTTATTGTTTTTGGCACACATAATATACAATACAAGGAACAAGAACATTCTCTGCTCTCTAACTCAAAAATCCCCTATTGTCTCTATGTTGATCCTTTTACTTACATTTATTGCATTTCATTTATTGTTCTTCATTTATTGCTCATTGTTGATGATAAACAACCTATTTCGAGGACCACANCCCCCCCCCCATACAAAGGGGACCCTTATTGTTTTTGGCACACATGATATACAATACAAGGAACAAGAACATTCTTTGCTCTCTAACTAGAAAATCCCCTACTGTCTCTATGTTGATCCTTTTACTTACATTTATTGCATTTCATTTATTGTTCTTCATTTATTGCTCATTGTTGATGATAAACAACCTATTTTGAGGCCCACAAAACTGTTATAACTCCATCGACATACTTCATCATCCCCGAGCCTCGACCACGAGAGTCCACTTCGGTTAGCTTGGAACCTCGATCTGAGGCAGTCTGGTTTGCTCATTTTCGATTTCCTATCATTTCTAACGCATCTATCTCATTAACACTTAGCATCTACTGCTTAAAAACTAGCACTAAAATAAATTACATATTTTTAGAACCACATAATCAAATAGAATTGTAATTACCATTTTCAAGGTAAACAGTATTAATTATGCACGAGTGGAATATGATGTCGAGCATGTATTTATGCAAAAAGGAAATAACACGTTATCAAGTATTTTGCATGATGAAAATGATAAAATGCAGTATTTAATAATTGCAAAGACAGGAAAGAAAGAAAAACAAGAAAAAGAGTTAGTTCTCATAACGAAAAAGCGATAAAACGAGAAAGACATGATAAAAGAGGGAATTTAGTGAGCATTATTGAGATAATAGTGGAGGAAATGCATGTTGCATCCAAATTAAACAAAGGATGGCAAGTAAGTCCATATAAAGGAAAATGGGAAATGGGTGTGCATGTTGCAATGACAAGGGTAAATAGGAGCGGGATGTTCAAGTATTAGCAAAATAATAAAGACACGCCTATCGAAAAAGACTAATTCACAAACCAAGTTCGTTAAGGTAAGAGCCTAAGGATATCCCCAGCAGAGTCGCCATGCTGTCGCACCCCCTTTTTCTCAGTGAAATCGAGTTTCGACATTTGACAACTCCTTTTGAGAAGGAAAAGGAATTGATTATTGGGAGAGTCGCCACCTAACGGACTAAGGTGCGTTAGGGCACCTATTGCAAATAACTCATATTATACTAGATTGCACTACCAGAGATCAGGTAAGATCTCAAATCAGCTAGGATCACCTCGTGCAACAAAAATAATACTTCGTAACTCCCCCAAGACGGGGCTATTACTCATATTATTCAGCGGGCACATATTATCACCTCCTTCTACCCGATTGCTATCTTTGAGTTTTTTACCTAAGGCGCTCTAATCAATTCTAACTCGTGTTTTATGCGTGCACTACTCGTCCCTTACCTATGGTCTTGGAGGCATTGGGATATCTATTTTGGATGCTAGGTTGCTCAAAATTGAAAAATACTAAGTGACATACAAAAACAATTAGGACTTTCAAATAGAGACAAGTATGGGCTCAAATTAGCCTCCACATTTAAACAGCAAATGCACGCGAACTGATTAGTAGGTTTTATTAATTGCAGAGTCCTATAGGCAGAATATCTATGTGATAAAAAAACCAGTTTTGTAATGCGATTATTAAAACCTAAAAAGTTTGCCTACTGATTTTAGCATAATATTATTAAGCCTACCATCATGGTATCTAAGTGTTTTGTGCGATAGTAAATAGCGGCAAGTCATGGAAACAGACCTAGAATTATTCGCTTTAATCCTATAGGCCGGCTTTGTAGTAAGGATAACAATACACTAAACAGGCATAAATAACAATTAAATAGATTCAGGCATGCATTCTATAACTTGATCCAATTTAAATCCTATGGGCATGATTCTTATAATCTAAACAAGTTTAGACCCTATGTGCATGATTTCTATAATCTGAACAGTTTTGAATCCTATAGAGATAATTTCTATAATCTAAATAGCTTGAATCCTGTAGACATGATTTCCATAATCTTAACAGTGTCGAATCCTATAGACATATTTTCTAATGAGGGTAGCAGTACATTGTTTGGACACTCATGAATAACGGGCAGAAATTAAATTGGTTCGAACCTCTAGGCATGATTTCTACAGTTTATCCAGTTTTAGATACTATAGGCATGATTTCTACGATTTGAACAGAACAACATGTGAACAGGAATTTGTACACATATCGGATCACACCATTTTATAAGCATGGTCTATAATAGACATAACTGAACCAAGTAATGAGCATATGGACATGGCTGCTAGCACATAATAAGGCACCTATATGCATGATTTCTAGAATACTACTTCAACAACACAGTATAGAACCTATAGGCAGGATTTCTACCCAACTTTATTACGAATGTAAACTAAGAACCCTTTCCCATTTTTACTAATTGTTATTACAAATAATTATTACAGACTGAAATTAATGAATAAAATACAAAGTAAGTAAAGCTATAGGGAGCCAACAACATGCCCAAATACACCTGGACAAGCCAAGCCTTCAACTCATAACAGCTCCAAAAGCTCATGTTCATAGATACACAATAACCAGTGATGAATGATTCACCCATATTTCAAGGATAAGCATACAAAAACCAAATCTCTAGTGTGCCAGAGTTCCCAAGGGCTTCAAGAACCCAGGGCAGTGCTCACACTAGAGAAACTAATCAGAAACAATTCAAGGAAGACTAGAGACCAAATCCCAGTATGTCACAGTTCACAAGGGTCTCACATGGACCCCAAGCAGTGATCACACTAGGGAGGTCAAGGACATAACCTAAATACTTGGCATTCAGCTGGCTAAGGATGAGGATTCATAATAGCATAGGTAACAAATGAAAGAGAGTAGGCAATGGCTAAGGGACAGAATTTGAAAAGATGTACTTAGTGTTAGGAAGCAGATATAGCAAATTTTAAAACATAGAATAGTTGATCAAAAGGTCGGCAAGACTTAGAGATATGTTTGTCATTTAGCAAACAATGCATAGGCAGAATCATATTGAAAGAGTTAGGGAGAAACAAGTTAGCAGAATTTACAAAGATTGTCATGAACAGGTGCATAATACTTAATAAGTTTAAGCCTAAAAGGTACAACTTATGCTAAGTGTACACCCCAGTATCAAAGAAAGCCATGTTTACTCACATCAGAAAACAACATTTAGACATGGTAGGGAAAACACAAATTTGATAACTACTCTAGAGTCAAGTAATCACTGAAGGGATATAAAATTAAGTGAACCAAAGACATGCTGAGAGACGTATTAGCAGGGATACAAGATCATAATTGATAGAAATACCTTAGCACTGATTCGAACACATCATATATGCAAGACAAACATTACAAAGATTCAGAGCAAGATGAGCAAGTGAACTCGTGTCAAATAGCACATGTAGGTATTCTAGTATTGACATAGTAGACTTATTATCTTAAAAGATTCAATTCAAGTGAAAAACTATCAAAGTTGCAGACAGGAGCAGTCTAGAATACATTAAGCTAAACAAACTAAAGAGGGTTCATATTATTCAAGTTAAGCATGCACAATCTCGGAACTAGCAGCATTAGGTAAAATTAAAATACTAAAGAGACTCAAAATGAGTACAAAGTTGATAGAATCACGCGTAAAAATAACCTTGAAACACACAACCATGAACTTCTGAGATGAGAACATATACAAATCATAGATACATAGGAACCAAATTGCAAAGGTTCAGTAACTCACCAGTTAAGTGAAAAAAGAAAGAATAATGCCCACAATAGTGAGAACCCAGAATTTTTTGCCTTGGCTTTCAGCCGGCCAAGAACCAAAGTATGAAAAACATAATGAAGAAACCACAGAGAAAAGATTTAAATTTTGGTGAGATTATAGCGATTCAGGTATGTCCTAACGAAGAATGGAGAATGGGTTTATATAGCAGTAAAATCGGATGCACAAACAAGGAAGATAGTTGAATAAGCACGGGTAAGGAAAGAAATCAAGTAAACACAGACGAAGAAAGGGAGAAAATCTCGCATGTAGGTCAGTAAAACAAGAAGAAAAGGAAAAGTATCAAACTCCAAACCCTAGTTAGGGTTTTAAACTCGAAATCGGAATCCAGTTCAATCTCACATATATGGACGAAATACTACACAAATCTTCAAGACTGAGTCGATTCTTGTCTGATATAGAGGTGGTATTTGCTAAAATTAGGCAAATACCTAAGTATTATCATAATCGAATAACCAGTACCAAGGGAATGCACATATGGTATAATGGTGAAATCCCATTATCAACGGGATTTGGAGAGGGGATTTGGGGGTGTGACGGCTAGGGTTCATGAGAGAGGGAGAAAGGGTTGAGAGGATGCATAGACGGCGGATTAGAGGGAGTGATTAGTGTTTGGGGTGAGGGTATAATTCAAAAAGGGAGATTAAACAGGGGCCATTTATCTTGAGAGATCAACGGCTAGGATTTAAAACGTGAGTGGAGCAGGTCGTGTGAAACGAGTACCGATCGGGGTTGGGATTAGTGGGTCATTGGTTAGGACTAGGGTTATTTGGGCTAGGTATTAGGTAATTGGTATGGGTAATTGGGTTGGTTTGGGTAGCTTAGGTCCGAAAATGATTAAGGAAAAAGGGGCTATTATTCAAATACCCAATTAAATTAGTAAATTATCGTCAAAAAATGAAAATTAAATAGTAAAAATATCATTTGTGCATGAAAATGGTTAATAACAATTATTTAACACTATAAAAATATAAAAAGTTATTTTTTTGCATAAATAAAGTAATTATAAGTATATACGGGCTATTATTGTAAAATGTGCAAGTTTAACCTTTTAAAAATGCAAATGTAATTGTAATAAATGCGCCAAAATATGTAAAACCTAGTATGGATATAAATGATGAAGTTAGATGATAAAATCATCATAAAATAATTTGTGACGCAATTAATGGGTATTTATCTAATAAAATATGGGAATAAATTAATTTAAAAATCTTTAAAATTATAGAAAATTAGGAAAAATGTTTGTATGTGTTTAAAGCCAAATGATGATGAATATGTACTACTTTTAAAATATATATGTATATTTAAAAAATATGAGGAAAAATTGGGTATCAACATAAGGGGGTCATATCAGTCTTGTACACTTTCTGGGGAGCATCTAGTTTAAAATTTTGGAAGAACTTCCTGGTGACCACAATGCCAGTGTCAACATCATTGTCTATGGATAGACACTTCTTCTTCAAGTAATTGTCAAATCCCAAGGAAGATATATTTAGAAGCATCCCCAGCTCCTTAGCATCAAACTCCATGTCAAATCCCCCAACTTTACTCTTGACTACCTTCCCGTCAAATATGAAATTTGCATAGAACTCTACCATAGAAGGAACACATACCGGGGGGAAAGCTTTGACAAACATGTATTCCAGCCCTGTATCTCAACTTTTTCAACCAGTTGAGTCATCCCCTTCTCATCAATGTTCGCAAGAATCTTCCCATTTAGCACTTTTTTGTTCCTGAACTCTGTGAGTCGATCTACTGCAGCTGGCACATTCTTTCTTGTCTTACCCTTACTGGCTGTATTGGTAAAAATAAGCTTCACACGTGTACTAATTATGATGACTCAGCAATCCATGTGGAACAATAAAGACATAGCAACTGGACGAGACTTTATGAAGAGGTACGAGACAAAGAGGAACGGAACAGCATACCCACGAAGTAATCAGATACGGGAATCTCAACCATATTGAGGATATGAAAAGACACGATTAGAATGAATCAAGGCAGAATAGAGGGCAGATTCGTAGATCTTCAATTAATGAGCCAAATGTTACATAATCTTCACGCAATAATTACGATTAATCATTGTAACGTTACATTAATGTCATTATTTATACATTAATGCTCAATAAATGAAAAGAGTAGACGTTATATTAATAAATTTCATATAAAAGTGAGTAAAATATAACTTGTAAGGACACATTCGAACCACTATTGAAATATACTTACTTTTGCGCATCATTACTGCTTCTTATTTACAAATCTATTTACAATTATTTACATATTCTTTTGGTTATCAGAAACTTGTGTTATTCTTAAAATAGCTTTGGCAGAGAATCTCATTCTTTGGTTAAACAAATTGGTTCCGTTACCGGGAATCTGATAATCTCTGTTTTTTCTCAAATAAAATTTTGTGAATCATGTCGAACGACAACGACAACAACCAACAGAGGGTTGGAACTCCAGTTCTATCACCTTCAGGATCCCCACGAGGCTCAAGGGAACCATCCCCAGAGATATCTACGACTCAAAATAATAATCACAATGGAAATGAACAAACGGGAGAACAAGATCCTGTAAAACAAATGGTTGGTGAATATGTGACTCAAGCCTTACAAACTTTCATGAAGGGGACTATCAGCTGCATTACCTACACCTCTTCCTAACAACACCACAACTGTGGAAAATCCACAATCCGGATTAGCAAACTCAAGAAGCAGAGGCACTCCAAATGAGTCCCTCGAAGCGAGACCAGGTATGTCCAGTAGTCCAGAATTACAATCTTTATTACTAACCTTGCAGAAACAGATGAAGGAACAAAACAACCGAATCGAGCAAATTCCTGAAGTACCACTTGTCATCAAAGGCATTGACGTTGATAGATATTCCCAACAACCTTGGAAGCCAAGTGCAGCACCCTTGCCTATTCCCAGAAAATTCAAAATGCCTGATATTCTCAAGTACGATGGGACGACTGATCCACGTGATCATGTAACTGCTTTTACTACAGGAGTAAAAGGCAACAATCTGATTAAACAAGAAATTGAATCAGTCCTGGTCAAGAAGTTCGGAGAGACACTCACCAAAGGGGCATTAACATGGTATTCACTTTTACCCGAGAAATCTATTGACTCTTTTGCTGAGCTTGCAGATTCCTTTATAAAAGCACATTCCGGTGCACAAAAAGTCGAAAAATGAATGGAAGACATATTCAAAATAAAACAAGGAGACGTGGGGTTGCTCTGTGAATTCGTAGACAGGTTTCAACGAGAAAGAATGCTACTACCAAGGGTACCTGACAATTGGGCAGTAATGGCGTTTGCAAGCAACTTAAATGATAGAAGCTCAGAGGCCACGAGAAGACTCAAGGAAAGCTTGAGAGAATTCCCAGCCACGACATGGTATGATGTCTATAACAGGTATAGTACCAAGTTACGAATAGAAGAAGATACCATTTCTCAATCAAAAGTAGAAGACAGAACCAGTTCTAGACTCTCCGAACCAGAAACGAGAACATGTAAAGATAGGTACGGACCATATATGGGACCTTCGGGCCGAGAAACTCATTTCAAGTTTGAAAACACACGGTCAGAATACAGACCATCAAATAAAGTTACGAGTTCATCCTTATCAAGATCCAGAAAGGATCGGGACGAACGAAATAGAGGTAATGCAAGGATTGGAGACTACAACTTCAATGTAAGTACTTATGAATTAATTACAGTACTGAGAAACATGGGTGATAAGGTTTGATGGCCCAAAGAAATGAGATCGAATCCAAACAGAAAGAATCCAGACTTCTGGTGTGAATTCCAGAACGATTATGGACACAGAACATCAGATTGCAGGTTATTGCAAGGTGAGGTAGAATAATTAAGACAAGGCTATCTAACAGAATTGTTTAGTGAAAAAAGTAAACAAGCATATATGAAGAACATGCAAGATCCCCCAAAGCCTCCATCGCCAAAAAGAACAGTGAATGTGATACACGGGGGAGAAGAGGTGAACGAAGTAGTTTTCAAAAGAACAACAAAATTCACAATTACACACGAAAAGCGGATTCGTGAAGCCATGGAAGCAAAAAACATGTCATTCGACGACGCAGATGTCAACGGATTACTGCTTCCCCATAACGACGCACTGGTAATATCCTTACTTATACATGACACTAACGTAAAAAGAGTGTTGATTGATCCAGGTAGCTCAGTCAATATCATTTTGTTGAGAGTTGTGAAAGAAATGCTAATAGAGGATCAAGTAATCCCAAAAGCACGAGCCTTATCTGGGTTTGACAACTCAACGGTCATAACAAAAGGAGAAATTGAGCTTAGTACCTATGCAGAAGGAGTAATCAAAAATACCAAATTCCTAGTCTTGATACCGATATGGCTTACAACGTAATCATGGGGAGACCATGGATCCATGATATGGAAGCAATACCATCTACTTTACATCAGGTAATTAAATTCCCTTCCAAATGGGGAATTCAACAGTTTCAAGGCGATCAGCAGACCTCAAGGAATATAAATTCAGTAGTACACTCTAACAAAAAAGAGGTAGTGGAAGAATCAAAAGACAAAGAAATCACCCAAACAGGTACGGAAGAAGATAGCCACGAGAAGGTGAACCAGATCACCACAGAGGAAACATCAAAACATACGGACATGGATTCCAGACTCGATGTCATTCAGGATCCAGAAGAAGACGAACATATTAAAATAACTACTGAGGAGCTCGAAGCTAACCCACTATTCGAGCAGGAGCCTGAGCAAAAAGTTCATATAGGCACGAGTCTAAGCCCTACAAGAAGAGGTAAGTAAATTAAATATTTAAAAGCTAACGCAGATTGTTTTGCTTGGTCCCATTCAGATATGACAGGTATACCTCCAGAAGTGATGACTCATAAACTAAATGAAATACATCCTTAGTTCTTGTCAAGCAAAAGAAAAGGAATTAAGGACCATTCAAGAACCAAGTGACCGATGAAGAGAGGGACTTATTGTTACAAAGTCATGCATTTTGGCCTGAAAAATGCTGGAGCCATGTATCAAAGGCTAGTGACCAAGATGTTCTAGGAACATCTGGGGGAAACAATGGAAGTATACATTGATGACATGCTGGTGAAATCAACACAAGCGGAAGATCATTTCCAGCATCTTTCAATAACCTTCGAAATATTGCGCACGTATAACATGAAACTAAATCCAGAAAGATGCGCCCTTGGCGTTGAATCAGGTAAGCTTTTGGGTTTTCTTGTATCAAATAGGGGTATAGAAGTAAACCCTGCTCAGATTAAAGGTATTGATGAAATACCTGATGTACTTACGAGAAAAAAAGAAGTTCAAAGACTAACAAGAAGAATTGCAGCCTTAGGAAGATTTATCTTCAGGTCTTCGGAGAAGAGTTTTAAATTCTTTTCAGTTCTAAAAAACAGAATTAGTTCGAATGGACTGAGGAATTCCAACAGGCTCTCAAAGATATGAAGGCTTATCTATCAATACCCCCGTTGTTGTCTAAACCAAAAGAGGGGGAAAGGTTGTATGTCTATCTTGCCGTTGCAGAAATTTTCGTAAATGCAGTACTAGTAAGAGAAAACAAAGGTAAACAATCTCCAATTTATTATGTAAGCAAGTCTTTATTAGATGCTGAAACTAGATATTCTCATCTAGAAAAATTAGCCTTAGCTCTAATCATGGCAGCTAGAAAGTTAAGACTGTACTTTCAATGTCACTCAATCACTGTTGTGACCTTGTATCCAGTGAAAAATATTGCGCATAAATAAGATTTATCAGGGAGGTTAGCTAAATGGGCAATAGAGTTAAGCGAACATGACATAATATATCAGCCTAGGACTGCAATAAAGTCCCAAATTTTAGCTGATTTCGTCGTTGATTTTAATACTAGCATAATCCCTGAAGTGGAAAAAGAGTTACTAATCTTCAATGGAGCTAATCCAGGAATATGGACACTATTTACTGACGGCTCTTCTAATGTAAAAGGAGCCGGCTTGGGAATTGTTTTAATACACCTACAGGTGAAAAGATACGACAAGCCATTAAATGTTATCCCATAACTAACAATGAAGCAGAGTATGAAGCTATCGTTGCAGGGCTTGAACTGGAACGAGAGCTCTCAATTGAGTAGATCGTGATCAAAATTGACTCTCAACTAGTGGTAAACCAGATGCAGGGGATTTATACCGCTAGAGAGGCTCGGATGCAAAAATATCTGGAAAAGGCACGAGATCTAGCAAGGCAATTCCAGTCATGGAAGGTTATGCAAATACCCATGGAGGAAAATGCAGAAGCGGATGCATTAGCTAACCTCACAGCAGTTACCGACGTAACAAATAAAGACAATGCGATTGTGATACACTTATTCCATTCAGCAATCGACCAGAACAAAAATGAGGTAACATTTAACAATTTAACCTGGGATTGGAGAAACAAAATTGTAAACTTTTTGTAGAATGGTACCGTACCAAAAGATAAAAAAGTTGCTCAAGCACTTCGCCGTAAAGTTGCACGGTACTGCCTAGTTCGTGATAATTTATACCTCAAAATGTTTGGAGGTCCCCTAGCAAAGTGCCTTGGACCCAATCAAATGGAGTACGTGATGAAGGAAGTACACGAGGGACATTGTGGAAACCACGCAGGAGCGAGATCCTTAGTCAAAATCCTAATCAAAGCAGGGTACTATTGGCCTAAAATGGAAGAAGAGGCTGAAATTTTCATAGCAAAATGTGACAAATGTCAACGGTATGCTAACAATATGCATCGACCAGCAGAGTTACTCCACCCAGTGGTGTCACCATGGCCATTCATGAAATGGGGTATGGATATAGTGGGACCTCTTCCCCCAGTTAAAGGAAAGGTACAGTTCTTACTCGTATTAACTGATTATTTCACAAAATGGGAGGAGGCAGACGCTTTTAAACAGGTGCGGGAAAAAGAAGTGAAAAGTTTCATATGGCGACACATAATATGCCGCTTTGGAATACCAATGGAGATCGTGTGTGACAATGGCCCGCAATTCATAGGCTCAAAAATCATAGAATTCTTCGAAAGCTTCCAAATCAAATGAATCACTTCATCACCATATCACCCCGTGGCTAATGGGAAAGCCAAGTCAACAAACAAAGTCATCGTCAACAACTTAAAGAAACGGTCAGAAAAAGCTAAGGGAAACTGGCATGACGAGCTACCGGCAGTATTATGGGTTACAGAACTACTGCAAAAACAGCCACAGGAGAAACTCCATTCGCGCTTGTTTATGGTTTAGAAGCTTTAATACTAGTAGAAATCGGTGAACCAAGCACAAGGTTCACAACAGCAACGGAAGGAACAAACAACGATGAGTTGAGAACAAATCTGGATCTGCTCGAGCAAAGGAGAAAAGTTGCACTAATACGTATGGCAGCCCAAAAACAAATTATAGATCGATATTACAACAGAAAAGCTCACCTAAGATATTTCAAAATTGGGGACTTCGTTCTTAAAAAAGTCTTCCAATCGACAAAATAAGTTGGTGTAGGAAAGTTAAATCCAAATTGGGAAGGACCTTACAGAGTCCGTGGCATCGCTAGAAAAGGCGCTTATGAGCTGGAAACTATAGACGGCAGAATCTTACCAACCAGTTGGAATGTGTTCATTTGAAGAAGTATTACTTCTGAGTAAAAGGAATACCCCCGATCAGGTATCATTACGTTCGATTTTACTTTTGTACAGTTGAAATTATACTAACCGTTTTAGATGATAGGGAAAAAGCTAACCCATCATCAGATGATGATATTAGACCTACATAGACACGAGGAAGTAACTGAATTCTCGGTCTAGGGTTACAACTTTCTGATGGACGTTTTTAAGGGTTAAGCAGTCATTATCTAAACTATATACCTTCAAGTCCAATATGTTTTTCCTTTTCAGGAAAAGGACCACAAGGAAGGAATAGTCAAGTGCTCGAAATTTTATTCTTCAAAGCTCAAACACTTGGGGGACTATACAGTATGGAAGGCAAAGAAGAAGCAAAGAAGACTATCAAAAAGTCAAAGCTCAAGCCTGAAGATCCATCTTCCCAACAAGTCAAGTACTATGAAAAAAATCAAAGAGCCAAAGACACAAAGCCTGATTCAGAAACCTTCAAAAAACATATTCGTAAATGTAAACGAATGTTTCAAAAAACATATTCGTAAATGTAAACGAATATTCAGGTTAAAGGTAGAATATTAGTTACGGGTAAAAATGCACATCTTATTCAAAAAACTGTTGTAAATAAAAATAGTTACGGATGAAAAAGAACACATCCTTGTAATTATTCAAAAACTGTTGTAGATGAAAACAGTTATGGATGAAAAATCATTATCCTTGTATTTATTCTAAAAAAACTGTTATAAATGAAAACAGTTATACCCTTGTATCAATTCGAAAAAGCTGTTGCAAAAGAAAAAAAGTTACGAGTACAAGTTCATACCAAATCTGTTGTAAGAAAAACAGTTACAAAAGGGTAATGGACGATACACAAACCCGTGTAAAATGTTACGAAAGTTCAAAATAATACAAAAACTTTCTTCAAAAATATTGTTAAGAAAAACATGTGAAATTCCTATCTCTCTTTTGTACATTTTACACCATTATGAAGTTGAGACGTCTTCTTCATTAAGTGTCGATAAAAAAAAGGGCCCTCTTTTATAAATCGTGCCTATTACGAAAATGTACGAAAAATCTAAGCCTTTTTTAATGCAAAGTCAAAAACTAAGAGGTAAACCAAAAACCTCAAGAAAGCATGCAAAGACTTAAGAGTGAAACAAAAACTCAAAGAAATCAGAAGTCATGTTAATATTGATATATTACGGCAAAAAACTAAGTATTAACTTAGTCTAAACCGGATTTGTTTATACATAGGTTACCCCTAAGTTGTCAGTTGGGGACTTACAAAGGATCAGACTTTACCCTCAATGGGACCGGGGGTAACCACCAATTGTTGCAAATAAAAAAAAGAATCGAGTTCCTTAAACTCTTTCACTAGATGGGGGGTTGTCTTCACTGGCAGGAGGAGCAGCTTGAGATGGCGAGACACGAGCAGCAGGGACCCCAGCTTCAGGTGAAGAGAAATTCTGACTTTGCTGAGACTTCTCAATCGTCTCTCTAGTTTTAGCAATTTCGGATTCCAAGTCAAAACCCTCTTGGCCCATTTCCGTCAATGTGTCAAGACGGCATTCAAATAAGCCTAGCTAACATCGATGACTGCTTTGTATTCAAGATCCTCGTAGTCCTTCTCCCATTGTTCAGCTTCAGCTCTTAGCTCATCTCTCTCAGCCACGGCAGCATCATGGGAAGCTTGTAAAGGAGCAAGATACCTTTCATGAAACTGGACCTTCTCTGAAGAAATACGGAGGTCATCTTGGGTTTGGGTGAGCAATTGAACAAGTTCACCAGAGTATGCCTCCTTCTGATCCAATAAGTCCTTCACGCTCCTAATATCTTCGGTGGTACGGGAAAGTTGCTCTGCAAAGGAAGACTCCTAGATATTTTTGTCCTTGCCTTCCTGGTTTGATGACGCCTTCTCTATGGCCAGTTCTGCTGTAATAACTCTAACCTGCTGCTCCAAGGTACACTTTTCCTCCTCCAATGCCTCCATGTCAAGTTGTAAGCTCTCGTACTGCTCCTTCCAATTGTTAGCCTCGATTTGGAAGTCATTCGCTAATTGCTCCACTTGGACGATTCTCTTCATTAACTCTGTGCCTATAAGGTTAATCTACATAAAAAGATAAATTAGATACGGTAAGAATATATAAGTACATATGAAGGAAGAGAAAGTTTTACCTTTAAGGACGAGTGCACAATCTCGTTCATCCAAGTCATGGAGTTGTGGCTTTCCAGCTTAGACTTCTCAGTCGGGCCTATCAATGGCTTTAATCATACATCAGCATGGCCCGACTCTTTCAAGAGGCTGCCCGCCGCAGGAACCTCTATTGTAACTTGCTTCATCACCCCCTGCTGGAAGACCCTACTTCAACAGCAGAAGGCACAGAAATGGGGGCGGGTGTAGGAGTTACGGGCGAAGCAGGCTGGGGAGCAGGAACAGCCATGGGAGCAGGAACAGCCATGGGAGCAGAAACAGCAATGGGAACAGAAATAGCAATAGGAACAGGAGGAGAGAAAACAACAAGAAGTGCTCCATCAGAGACGATACCAACACCTTGTTGGAACAGGTGATCAACGGACTCACGAAAAAAAGAAGGAGTTGCATCTTCGGGAGCGGAAAGTTCTGACTCAGGCACGGGAGGATCAACAACGGGTGCAGACTCATCTTCGGAGACCACCCTCCTCCTACGTGACCTATGGACTAGAGAATCCTCATCTTCCTCTTCATCCTGTAAGGTCCGGGACCCACTCGTCTTCCTTTTCGATGAGGAGGAGTCAGCGATGATCTCCTGAGCCTTAGCCAGGGACAGCTTTGAGGCGAACACAGTCGCAGCAGAAATTCCACGAGAAGGAAACCCTACTGAATAAAAAGGGTCAGATAAAGCTCAAAAAGGGAAGAAGTAAAAACAAAAAACTTCACTTACCATGGGTCTTCACCTTCCAACCAAACCTCAAAGAGAGGTACTTCCACGAACGTTCTTCTAAAGGAGCGATTGACAAAAGTTTTTCTACCCAACCACGAAAACCAGAGACATTCTCGACGGTTCCCATGGTTGTTGCAAAAGGAAAAGAAACAGTCACGGTACTGATAATTTATCGAAAACAAAAAAGGAAAAGTGATCAAAATTGTACTCACGTGCATGGTTCCACTTCTCAGGGAAGGGGATATTTTCTTCACCTACTAAACCTGCAGTAGGGACAACAACATACTGGACATACCACCCTCTATCCTTGTCATCATCTGGAGTAACTAACACCCTTTTACTCTTAGTCGCGAGAGTAAACACTCCTTGGCGTAACAGCATCGGAGAATAGAGGTGAATAAGATGATGAAAAGTAAAGGGTACGGAATCTAAATTGGCCAAATACCTAAGGCACGTGACTACTCGCCAAACAAGAGGATCGGCTTGTCCCAAACAAATTTTGAAGAATCAACAAAACTCGATGATAACAGGGTCGATGGGAGGCTTGAATCCTAATGTGAAGGGATAAGTATAGACATAAGAGTACCCAGTCCTGTAAGAGGTTATCCTTTGGTTAACTTTAGGAACAACAATAGGAAAATCAGGCTTCCAATAACAATCCTTGCGTACAAGAGACACTAAGCCCTCTGTTATTTGGGTAGGATAAAGGTCAGCATTGTCATGTGATGAAATTGAAGAAATCTGCTCACTCATAGCCTGACTATCCTTGGCAAAAGAAAACTCCGCGGGAACAATCTCATCGACTCTCGGCTCACGAAGTGGTTCATTATGTTCTCTACTCTTTGATGAAGATCTAGAAGCCCTAGTCCTCGAAGAAGACGAATGAATATTAGACCTAGAAGATGGCGGGGGAGAAGAATAAGAAGAAGAACCCCTGGAAGGAGTAGAACTTAAGCTCCTAAGCCTACCGCCCCTCCTACTCTGTGTTGGAGCAGAAGAAAGAGTCAATTCATCTATATTGATGACCTTTCCAGATTGCTAGTTTGAAGATGACATATTTACGAAGATGAAGAGTTTACAAATAAAGAAAGTAGGTTGGAAGTTTTTCGTGAAAGTAAAGAAAGGAAAAGGGGTATTTATACTCGAAATCGGTCGTCAAAAAATAGAAAAAATAGTGATGTGAAAGTCATAAATAAAGTTGTCACTTCGTGACTGATGCAGCCGCAAAAAGCCCTAAAAGGCGCTGAATAATTGCAGAACCAATCAGGGGATGCCATGTGGCATGGGCATTAAATGGAAGTGACAGGCGACGCATACATTCATAGACGGATGCAATGGTACGAGCGAAGCGGCGGCAAAATATCCCCGCCATAAATGAGTATCCACTTACCAAATATTAAATCAATAAATAAATGGTAAATGGGGGGACTATCTGTATTGGTAAAAATAAGCTTTACACGTGTACTAATTATGATGACTCAGCAATCCATGTGGAGCAATGAAGAAATAGAAACTGGACGAGACTTTATGAAGAGGTACGAGACAAAGAGGAACGGAACAGCATACCCACGAGGTAATCAGATACGGGAATCTCAACCAGATTGAGGAGATGAAGAGACACGGTCAAAATAAATCAAGGTAGAATAGAGGGAAGATTCAGAGATCTTCAATTAATGATCCAAACGTTACATAATCTTCACGCAACAGTTACGATTAATCATTGTAACGTTACATTAATTCCATTATTTATCCATTAATGCTCAATCACTAAAAAGAGTAGACGTTATATTAAGAAATTCCTTATAAAAGGGAGTAAAATATAACTTGTAAGGACACATTCGAACCACTATTGAAATATACTCACTTTTAGAAGCCTCCTCTTCTTCACTGTAATTTTCTTCTTATGCAGAATAATTAGCATGTTCACCTGTCTTATCCTTTGTATCACTCTCCTTCTCATCTCCAGATGCTCCCTCATTCTCACTCTTTTCTTCTTCATTGGCTAAGTTTTTAGCATCATGTTCCTCATGACTGTTCACAACTTCTTCTTCTTTTTCACCCTCATCAACTTCCTCATCCTCAGTCCAACTAAAAGAAAGGCCATCAGAAGCCGCCTTTTGCACATGTTATTTAGTTCATCCCGCCTCAACAACAGGCTTCATAGCCGTTGTATCTACTTCCTTCCCCAGATCCCTTGCACCCTTTTTCTACAGTAAATTTCTCAACTAGTGGCTTTTCACTCGTAGGTGGGAGAGTATATAGGGGTGCAACATCTATAACAGACACCAAAACATCTAATTTGGAAGGAGAACGTTGTACCTGATCAAAAGTGACTGGCACTGGTTCCCCTTGAACCACATATTTCTTTAGGACTGGGCATATATAGGGTATAACCGATAGCCCGAACCGAAAACGCTTATTGGTGTATCGGTATCGGGTTATTGGGTTAAAGTTTAGGTAACGGTTTAGTAATTTTTCACTATTGGGTTATTGGTTCGGGCCTCGGTTTGCCCAATTTTCTTAACGGGTTAACCCATAACCTAATAAGATTTAATAAACTTATGATTTTACTCTTAAGTATATAAATACATCTAGGGTTTCATTCTTTCTTTTTCTCCCAATTTCCCAGCCGCATTTCACTCTTCAGACTCTTATTCAATTCTTCACCACTTCTTCAAAATTCAAAGTACAACCACATTAATAAGTTTTTATATGAACTGTCAATTACTTTGTTAAACTGAGAAGTGTTGGGATTGTTATTAGCATTAAAATTTCAAAGATGAAGAGCAATTATAGCCTTTGTGTGGAAATGTTGAATTGCAATTTTAGGAGATGTTGACCAAGGAACTCTTTATGTTTGAGCTTTAGTATTTACCATTGTTGCACTATCTTTGGATTGAAAATTAGGGTCTTGGCTTTTGGTTATTGGCATCAGTAGTGTAGTTTCTGTGTTGTATTAGACATTGCATATACTGCTATTGTACTGCCTAGCTTTTGCTTTCTTTTGTGATCTCGTCACTAAGCTTGACTAGTAAAAAGTTCCTTATGTAGAAAGACTGTAATCATTGAGAAAATATGTAGTGGTAGTGCAATATGGAAAATTTATCAATGATAATAATAATAATGTTGTATAGAAGCAGGAGAAAATGTTGTCAAATTGTTTCAATTTGTCAAATGAAGCATGCTTCAAATATTAGTTGTGGCCAGAATGCAGTATATTATATGTCAATTCTTCTCTTTTTTGCTTATCTTTAGATTGAGTTATCTTATCGGGTAAACCGATAATCGAACCTATATGGTCAATAATCGATTAACCGATAACCAATAATCGATATCTTATCTGTTCGGTTATCGATTTACCATATTTGTAAACCGATAATTGATACGCTAAACGATAATATTTACAACCGAGACGAACCGACTGAGGACCACCCCTAGATTCTTTGGCTACAGTGATACCCTACGTAGCAACATCAGGCACTTTCTTGACATATTTTCTTGGAGTAGATTTGAGCTTTATTGACTTAGAGTTATTTTCCGCAGAAAGCTCAAGTGCATGGGTAGTTGGTTTTGGAGGAGGGGATACAGTGGAGGTGGGAATGGCATGAACAATAGGAACATGGGATAATGATGTAGGTATAGTAGAGGATATCGTAGGATAAGGAACAAGTTTGGGTGTGGTTCTCTTGATGGATTGGCATTTTTCTTCGATTTGCTTCATGATTATGGGTTTCACTTCACCCTTGGTTGATGATTTAGATTTATAGGGTATTTGACTGGCTTTAGGCATGATGATCATATGAGAGACTCGGAGAAGAGAAAGAGAGAATTAGTTATTGATAATTGCTCTTGATTCTTGCTTAGGGTTTGAAAGAAACAGTGAGGTTTGAGAAGCTGATCATAAGAGCCTTGTAAAGGCGTTACTCCTGATTTGACTTGAAGAGAGAAGGTGACCGAATTTGACTTCTAAAGGGGCTCTTATAACGGTTACTTTAACTGTTAGTATTTCATGAGTAAGTGACCTCTAATTACACTAGGAGTCCCCCGTACTCTTTGACTAGAAGAAGATTGGAAGTGATGCCAACCGAATTAAAAGTCTGAGTATAGTAATAATTTTAGGATATAAAGTCCTAGTTACTTAAGACAGTTACGCTTGCCTCTCGTATCAACCTCCGAGCGCTCCAAATCTACCAAGTTCAGATTTTTATCATCAAATTATGCTTAAGGAATGAATTCCAATTGAAAAATATAAGTTTTAGCTCAAAACTCGAAATTTGCTAAAACCCGACCCACGGGCCCGCATCTCGGAACTCAAAATTTTTTATACTAAAATGTTCTTCGTCATCTCACGAGTCCGTACAAACTCTAAAATCGGAGTTCGTTTGACCCCTCAAATCGACCCCTAAAGGTCTCATAATCTCAAGCCCTAACTTTTCCTTTTCTACTGATTTTCATGAATTAAACACTGGGATTATGTTCCTTAATCACCTATAATCGAGTTTTAAGGTCCAAAATACTTACCTCTATGATGAACACTGATTTCCTCACTTCAAATTGGCCTCAAAAGCTTCTTCCTGTTCAAAAATGGTGTAAAAATATGTTATGGTCGCGGAGGGTTTATTTTTATATTGCCCAGGTATTTATCCATCCCGATTGCGGGACCCACAACGCGATCGCGATTCACAATTCTTCTGCTGCCCAAAAATACTCTCCGCGATCACAACAAAGCCCACGCGGTCGCAGTCCGGCTCACGCGATCGCAAAGAACAACTGACCCCGCTCCCCACACCGCCTGGCTAT